>PVLC010023184.1:0-25909 GCA_004027655.1 Graphiurus murinus
AAAAATGACCTGCTTTGTCTCTTCTGATAAGCTTAGGCTTGAAGTCTAATTTATCTGATATCATGGTTGCTACTCCTGCTTGTCTTCAGGTACCATTGGCATGGATTACCTTACTCCAGCCCCTCACCTTTAGCTTGTGGGCATCTTTGCTTGTTAGATGTGTTTCTTGCAGGCAGCATATAGATGGATTCTGGGTTTTGATCCATTTTGCCACCTTGTGCCTTATTATTGGGGAATTGAGACCATTTATATTCAATGTTATTATTGAGAGATGGTTTTTGATTCCTAACATTTTGAGTTTTGACTTCTGTTTTCAGTGGATTTTATTCCTCTTTGTTTAGTTGTTTGCTTCCTGGAAATTGTTGTTTCTCTGGTTCTGATGTTTACTCATTAGTTCTTCTTTGTAGTTAATCATTTAAGTATCTTCTCTAGTGCTGGTTTGGAAGACATAAATTCTTTCATTTTCTGTTTGTCTTGGAAGGTTTTTATATCCTCATAAATTTTAAGAGAGAGTTTCGCTGGGTATGAGAATCTTGGCTGCAAGTTATTTTCTTTCAGGGTTTGGAATATGTTACTCCAGCCTCTCCTGGCTTTCATGACTTGATTTGGGAGGTCTGGAGTGATTCTAATTGGCTTGCCTCCAAATGTCACTTGGCCTTTTACTTTTGCTGCCTTTAAAATTCTCTCCTTGGCCTTTATGTTGGTCAACTTGATTATTATGTGGCGTGGTGAACCTCTTCTTTGGTCCTGTCTTGAGGGAGTTCTGTATGATTCCTGTACCTGTGTGTCGACTTCTCTTTCTATGTTTGGAAAATTCTCTGATATTACTTCTTGGAAGAGATTGTTTATTCCAAAAGTTTCAACTTCTGATCCCTCTTCTATGCCTATTATTCTTAGGTTAGCTCTTTTAAAATTGGCCCAGATCTCTCCGATGTCTAATTCATACTGACGTATTTTTTTTTCTAAATTGTGTACTATAGATTTGTTTTTGGAGTGGTCATCCTCTAGGAGTGATATTCTATTTTCCATGTGATCTAATCTGCTGTTATAGTTTGAATTGATGCCTTCATTTCAGTTATTTCATCTTTCACTTCCTTCAATGCTTCTCTTTGGTTCCTTTTCATGTCATCAAATTCTTTGTTTATTTGTTCTTTTATTTCTTCTTTTATTTCTCTAAAGCTCTGCCTACATTCTTTCTGAAAATCCTTTATTGTTTCTAGTATTAAAGATCTGAATTGTTCTTCTGGTAATCTCTGCCATTCTGGGTTGATGATATCTGTTATTGAGGGGTTATGGTAGCTCATTGTTTCTTTGTTACTTTTCCTCCCCTGGTTTGCCTATTCTTAGATTTATGTCTTTGCTGCTCTTGTAAGTTTTCACATCCAAACTCTGTGTGGGGGGGGGGTATAGGTGTCTGAGGGTATATTCAGGGACAGGTTGTAATCAGTGATAAAGGTTGGGTGAGAGGTCACAGTGATGAATGCAGGAATAGGGTAAAGAAGAGGTATATTCCAGCGGAATAAGAGGTTGAGTGTGTTGTGGAGATCTATTGTAAAGATTAGTGTTAGTAGATATGACAGCAGATTCTAGTAATCAATATAGAGTTTTGAGTGTGGTAGTATGTGACAGTCTTGATATGAGACAAGAAAAAAAGAAAAAGAAAAAGATAAGGGAGGAGGTACAGTGTTGAGGAGAGGAATATGGGGGGAGAGAGGGAGGGGAAGCTTGTAATAGGGAAAAGGAGGAGATTCAACAAGTTAAGCAAGTAAAAACAAAGCAAGCAATCATCCAAACAAACATAAGTAAACCAAGGCAATACAGAACAGAAATTGAGTAAAAACCAATAAAACTTGACACCAAAAACAATACAGAACAAAACAAAACAAAAACAAAAACAAAAAACTCGAAACGTAAAAACAGCAACCAACCACTAGAACAAACTAGTTCATAAGTATCGAGCTTAAATTTTTGAGTGTGTCTGTATCATTTTTATTTGCCATCAGTGCAGGCAGGGGGTTTCATTGGTGCCTCTCCCGCTGCTGGCTTCTGTCTCAGGGCTCTCCACAGGGCCTGGCTGTGTCTCTCTCTCTGCCTTTGCTGATGGCAGGAGTGCAGTCTAAAATCCAGGCCTTTTCAGATGCCCTATGTGCACCCGTAGAAGGGCAGGTGCCTGTGTCTATCCTTCTTATAGGGGTCCCGCACCTCAGGGGCCCAATACCACTTACAAGTCTCTGCTGCTCGGATTTCCGTTGTTGCCTGCTTCACCTTTGCTCGCTGTGGGTGCAAGAGGACAGTGGGGGTCTGCATAGCTGGCAGGGCATTGGCTGGAAGTGGCTGGCACGCCAGGCAGCACCAGCCAGTTTGCTGCACGCTTTTGCGGCGCCCGCTCCCTTGTTTTTCCTGGGGTCTATGTCACTCCACGCCAGGCCAGGTCATTGATTCTGCCAAGGTTCCTGTAGTTTTCAGCATCTGGGTGACTGTCACAGCTTCACGCCTGGGTTCCGTAGAGCCTGAGGCCTACACCAAGCCTCTGCTTGGCGGTTCTGGATCCCTGCTGCTCAGCCTTCTTCTCTGGTCACTGGGGGGCGCAGGTTGGTGATAGTCTGGCTAGATGGCAGGAAGCTGGTTGGGAAGGGCTAGCGGGGAAGATGGAGGCCGCTGTTCCACGGCGAGCCGGCTCCCCCTGTTCCTCCTGGACTCAGATCCTCAGCTCCGGTTTCACACTCAGGCTTCTGTTAAGAAGCTGTGTCTTATTTCGAGTTCTTCTGGGTGGTCACAGTTCTGCTCTGAGGCGATGTGCTGGGACAGATCCCAGACCCGAGGGTGCTTACGCTGAATGCCCCATGTGTTCTGGTCTCCGCCTGGGTGCGGCATGGGGTGCCCGGGGGTGCTGTGTCCTGGGGTTTGCTGTTCTCAGTGTCTGGGTGGTCTCCATGGCTCCTGGTCCTGTTTTTCCACAGCCTACTTCTTCGCTGCAGAGCCCGGCGGCGATCCGCCCCGGCAGAGTCGGGCAGGGATCTGCGTGGAGCGCGGCTTTGCTGCGCGGTGGCGTCCTTTGTTGTCCCCGCTCTGCTTCCTTGATCTTCTTTATTTGTTTGTGGTTCAAATTTCGCTTTTTTTTTCTTCTGTTAAAAAGTTCTTCTTATGGTAAATTTAGATCCAAATCACAGCGTCTGGGGAAAGGCGTTTCACTCAGTCGCCATCTTGGATCCTTCTTCCTGTACTTGTTTTTGTTGCTATATTAACAACAGGGTTTTCAAGCACTACACAGTTTAAAAAACAATGTCATAGGTTTATATCATATAAACTCAATACATTTTACAGATGAGTAAGCTGAGACCCATGACAGTAAGAGGCTAGTCCAAGTCACACAACTTATGAACCGAGCCAGCATCCAGGTCTGTGCCATGACTACTGCACTACACTGCTTCCCAGTCAGAAGATCCCCTTCAAAGTGTGGCCAGCTGCCTCCAGACTGCTCATCTTCAGAGACATTGTTCATATATATTGATGGGCCGCTTTGGTAGAGATTGCCAGTCTATAATTTTGGGACTACACCAGGAACTTGCTTAAGCAGAACAAGGTCCCTGTTTAGCCAAAACTCTTGATGGTCTCTCACAATTAAAGGTGAAGGCTCAGGGGGCATGGCCTGGCTGGGGTAAAATGAAATAAGAAGAGGAGGCAGTAGTAATTAGTTGCGACGTTACCTTAACCAGTTGGGGCTTGGAGCAAGGCTCAGCCTGCTAAATAAGGGACGTGTGACATTTCTCGCTTTACATTATTTTATTCTGGAAATTTGGGCTTTGCTTCCACATTAAAAAAGGTTTTTAAGAGGCTCAGGATGCTGTCATCACAGGAGAACAAAGGCCTAGGCCTGGCTCAGAGGTATCCATTAACTCTACAAATACCGGCAGTTGAGTCAAGAGAACTTAGGTTTCTTATCATAAGACAAAAGGAAGCTTTTAGACAAGAAAGCTTACTAAACTTTAACCCACTACCTTTAGCTGCCTGAGCAAATAGGAAAGATTTATCTAATGAATAGTACCTCTTCGTTTTAACCTTTACCCCCTGCTTTTCCTCTGCTTCGCCTGCTCTCTACTAAAAGAATAATTCATTTACACTTTTGTATTTTTTCCGCTGCTCCCCTAATCTCAGCAAACACTATAGGAAATAGCCTTTCCAGTTAAAGATGTACCCACTTAACTCCAGGAAAAACAAGGCTGTAAAAATTCCTTTTTTGTATACCTTGTTGTAATGAGCATAAATATCACTCATGAGATGAATTAAAACAGATGCGTCTTAACATACATGGTGTGTAAGCGTACTCTCACTTGCTCTCGACCTCGTCTCGATCCCCACCTAACGAGGGACCCCCCAGGCTCTACCGCTTCTTTGAGGGCTGGCCCCCGGCAATTAGTATCCTGAAAGATAATAAGAAGTGAGCCACAGAAAGAGAAGAGCTCAGAGAAAAATGGTCCATCCTCTGTATGAGAGATGATCTATAAGTTATGGGTGAGAATGACTTAGAGACTAAGAGAGATGTTTATTATCTAGATTTCAGCAGTTTGCATTTCTGTTTTGGGCAGTCATCCCCAGAGCCAGACTAGAGCGAGGTAGAGAGTGACCTATGTACAAAATCTCGGGAGGTGCTCATTCTCTCTCTGGGTACTTGCTTTACCCTGGCTTCAACCTGGCCATCCCCTGCAGGGCCAAAGCTTAGATAAGTCCAAGATATACGAACCCCCATGGATGCAATATTTTGAGACAGAGTTAGAGAGCCAGGCATGGTGGCACACACCTCTAATTCCAGTACTTGGGAGGCTGAGATAGGAGGATCACAGGCTCAGGGATAGCCTCAGCAACCTAGCAAGGCCCTTTGCAACTTAGCAAGACTTTGTTTCAAAAAAAGTTTTTTAAGGGCTGGGTGTGTAGCTTGAAGGTAGACTGTCCCTGGGTTCAATCCCTACCACCACAAAGGGAGAGAAAGGCAGTAACCAGCACCAAGTGATAAGTTTTATAACATTATTTGGTACATACATATTCACTCTGGTGACATGAACTATAAACTCAAATAATTAATCAAAAGAGAAAACTTTTTCAAAGTAAAATAAAGCTTTGAAATGATCATGTTATTTCCATTGCTTTAGTATTTTTATGGTGGGGTGTGTGTGTGTGTGTGTGTGTGTGTGTGTGTGTGTGTGTTGCTAGAAATTGAACACCCAGGGGGACACTACCTCCAAGCTACACCCTGAGTCCTATTTTATTTTTTAATTAAGAAACAGGATTTCACTAAGGTGTTGACAGCCTTACTAAGTTGCTGAGGCTGGCTTTGAACCAGAGATCCTGTTTCAGCCTCCCAGATACTGTGATTACAGGCATGTGCCACCATAAGCCCAGCTTATGGCTGCAATTTTTAAAAATAATAATGTGTTGTGAGTGAGACAAGGTGCTATGATTAGGTCATATGAGTGGCAGGCATTGCTGATTGGCAAAAAAAAAAAAGTCCACTCCCTTCCCCTTTGCTTACTTGGCTCCATTAGAATGGAAAAAAACTAAATATTTTCCTAAACTCTCAAATAGCTGAGGTGTCCAACAGTTCTGGCCATTAAGAAGTAGGAGAAGGTCCTCTGTAGCATTTCTGGTTGGATTAGTTATTCTCTAACTGGAAAAAAGGAATTAACACAGATGGTAGCTTCCCTTTTTCCTGAACACAGGCAGGCATGATTCTTGGAGCTCCAATCATCTGAAGACCATGAGGTAAAGACCAAAAGAGTTGGAAACTCGTTGAACTGCCAAATCAACAAATTCAGTTCTCATCTCCAGACTTCTTGTTATATAAGAAAAGCAAACCCCTATATGTTCAACTTCTGCTACTAAACTATGTTAAAAGCATTCCTGTCTGATGTATCACATATCAACTATTCTATCGCCAGTTGTCTAGACAGTGGATAAAAGACTCTAGGAAGGATGTGGAGGATGGAAATAGAATATTTAATGTGTACAGCACATGGTTAGATAGGAGGAATAACTTTTAATGTTCTATAGCATAATAGGGTACATATAATTCACAACAATTAATTGAGAATTTAAAAATAGCTAACAGAGGGGATTTTTCATGTTCCCAACACAAGGAAACAATACGTTTCTGAGGTGATAAATACCGACTACCATGGTCCAATCATTATATGTTGCACAAATTTATTGAGATGTTAGTGTGCCCCATAAATAAGCACAATGACTACATGTCAATTAAAATATATATTAATAAACAAAAATTTTAAAAAAGAAATTTCTTTCCTGGCAATGTTTTCAGTTTATCTCAAGGAGTATGGAGGAAGATTTTTCCTCCCAAGATCCATAAGAATTAAAGAAACAGATAAAGAACAAATTTCCTCTAAGTTAGGATATCACAGAGTCATCAGGCCTCTGGCCCCACCAACATATATATATATTCCTCTTGCCAAGACACCCAGCCTATAATAAATCTTTGCTACTCATCCCACACAGGAGTCTAATGATCGAGGTATCATGGCTGTTAAACCTCTTTGTAAATAAGATGCTTCATAAAGGTTGGGGTTACTCAGAGCTCATTCTTGCTGCTGTGCTCATGCTATGAGACCTGCTTCTATTTATACCTCTGTGCTGCTGACTCTCATCTCTGTCTTCATTCCCTGTGTCTCCAAAGAGTTCTCGGTCTTTATTTCAGGCTGCCTCCCTGACATCTTAACCTGGATGCTCTAAAAGCACTTCAAACTCAGCATGTCCACACTGAATTAATTACTGTTTTCGACACTGCTTCCAAGGACAGATATCACATCCACCTATTTTTCACAGGTAGAAAACTGAGTCATTGCGCCTCCTCTCTCCTCTAACTAAAAAATAACCCATTTCCCTGGGTCACATCCCATAATTTAAATCTGAATAATAAGTTATAAGGTTTTGTTTGTTTGTTTTTGTGGTACTGGGGATTAAACTCAGGGGCATTCTACCTCCGAGCTACACCCCCAGCCCTATTTTTTTTTATTCTTTATTTTGAAACAGGGTTTCACTAAGTTGCGGAGTACCTCACTAGGTAGCTGAGGCTGGCCGCGAACACGGATCCTCCGGTCTCAGCCTCCCAAATGCTGGGATTACAAGCGTGCACCACCATGCCCGGTAGTTATAAGGTTTTTAAATAATTTCTCTGCCACCAGGTTTTCTGACATCAGCCTGGGTGAGGATCCTCCTAAAAGATAAATTGGATCAGAAGCATCACAGATTCCCTGTACCTATGTAATAAGACCAGACCCTCTAGGATAGTCCCACTGGCTTCTGAATCAGAGTCCAGTTTTTCTCTTCAGGCTCATCCTCAGCCCCTCTCCTTCCTAATTTCAACCTTCTTCTCCCCTTGGATGCTTATATCTAATGGGCGCTTGATGATTTCCCCCTTCTTCCCATTTCTTGCCTTTTTCTCCTTCCTTTTTATTTCCTGTCACCCTCCCATCTTGGACTATTCCAAGAGCCTCCTAATAGGGTCTTCCCATCTTTCTTTGCTCAACCCACACTATACTATCTAGCCAAATTAAGTTATTTAAATGATCCCTTTGACAGAGTTCCCCATTAGCTATGGATGCAGTTCTCAGTTCTCATCCTGACTTCTGCAATCCTCACAGGCATGTAGGCCCTTTAGACTCCAGCCTCATGTTTCTCTGTTCCTTTCCCTCCAAAAGATCAATTACTCTTCACTCTTTGAACACTGCTTCCCAGACCTTGTCCATTCCATGTCTTTCTCATGCGATTCCCTGCACCTAAATGCTGCTTCCATCAGTCTGCAGTCTTGACTTTTCTGCCAACTGTTTCCATGGGCCAAACCAGAAATGAGCTCTGTTTCCTTTCAAATATCATAGCTCTTAATTTAAATTGCACTTTGAAATTTACCATTATTTGCTTTACCATGCAATAATTTAGACTTAAAAGGCATGCCTTGTGTTTTTGCATGTGTTTTCACATGTAATGCTGTATCCCACACTATGGATGCAAAATTGCCAAGTCATTAAATACTGAGTGAAATATTGAGAGCACTTTCACAACTGTAACCATGGTACAACAGCCACCTAGGGCCAGAAAAGGTAAGGAACTGATAGGATGGGGAGCTAAGTGAGGCTCTTCTCTGCTTGGCTCCACTCTCTGGGTTCTAAGTCTTTCCTGGGAATTTTCTGGCCCCCAAGCAATTTGCATCACCATCAGTTTCCACTTTGTCATCCAATCCCACATAATGGAAGTTCCAGAGCATAGCCTCCTGTAGGCGTCTCTTCTACCCACCCTCTGTGACATCTGTCTCAGGGACTTGGTGAGAAGCAGGGAACTAATGTTCAGGTGCTGCACTGCCCTCCTGTGATGAAAGGTGCAATCTTCATTACTCCCAGAAACAGTGCATTTCTGTGTCTAATGTGAAACAGACACTGTGCCTTTACAGCTGTTCCTGCAAGCAGCAAGAAACCATTATCCCAGCCCATTGTTCTTTTCGTTTGACACCTTGTCTTAAATATACCGTTTTTCTCATTTTCATTAATAATCCTTCTTTAACACCTGAGCAGCCTCGCTGTCTACTCTAGGTTAAAGCATATTATTCCATTAGAGTTTGACATTTGGAACGCAATGAGGCATTCATGCACAGGCAGTGCTAATGGGGAAAATGGCTCCAGTCAAAATGGGAGGGATCAATGAGAAACAGAGGGCTGCCTCCGTGCCAGGCAGCCAGCCAGCCACAGGGTGCCAGGTCCAAGACAAGCTGGGTCCCTAGTGATGGGCTTCAGACATGTATATGACCTTCTCTGCTACTTGGGGACATTTACCAAGCAGGTGTATCTCCTATATTGTATGGAGAGAAAGAACCTGCAGCAGCAAAAAGAAAATTAGGCAACAGGTCTAAAGACAAATTGGTGAGCCTTAAAAAAAGTAATTAAATGTGTCTGCCTTTTCTGACTCCAACTCTCTGTGTACAAGGCACCCTCACAGGGCACTCACTGTGTCCTCTGGTGTTGTCCATGTCCTGGTTCTTTGTCAGATGAGTAATAGAGTCTCCATCAGGACCAGAGCAGCCATAGAAGTAGAGAATTATGTAGCCTCAGTGCAGATGATATATGTTCCAGTTTGCCCACCTGAGCCCATCGAGCAAAAATAGCCATTTACATGTTGCTTATGTCTTCTCTCATCATTTCTGCAACAAATCCCTGTTGAAGATGGACAAGGTTGTTGCTGGATCTATCCCTGCTCTCACTGAACTTGCAGCCCCTTCCGTTTTCCCACTTTAATTCTGATGATAAACTCCTCCATGTAAGAAGGAAAAATGTTAGCCAAGTGTGGTAATCCCAGCTGAGAACAGGAGGATCTGGGTTCGCGGCCAGCTTCAGCTACCTAGTGAGGTACTCCACAACTTAGTGAGACCCTCTTTCAAAATAAAGAATAAAAAATAGGGCTGAGGGTATAGCTCGGAGGTAGAATACTCCTGAGTTCAATCCCCAGTACCGCAAAAAAAAAAAAAAAAAAAGGAAGGGAAAATGTCATGCTCAATTTTGAGATGCAGAGAGAATGAAATCTCAAGTGGATACAAAAACTTGGGCTTATGATAAACACACATTTATCTAACCTGTTATAATCAACTAGTTCGTACTGCAAATCGCCATCTTGCCAGACCAGAGGGAAAGTCATCAGACATAGTCTGCAGTGCCTGTCCTCCTAGAGATGTACCTGAATAGAAAAGCAGATGACAGCAGAGGCCCATCCTGTCATACTCACTGATCAAGCCCATTGTGGCCCCTTGAGACATGATGGCTCTGCTTCCATGTCATGTATGGGGAAGAAGAATCTTTGATGGGGCAGGGACTCCTGGTACCCAGGGTCCACCTTCCCAAGCTCATCCTATGGCCATCGTCTCTGAGTTCCTTCAACTTTCTGAAGTGCTGCTATGAAGCCAGGTGTCTGTCCAGGATGAAGATGAGACTCCACAATTTCTTGAAACCTCTCCCACCTCTCTCTCACTCTTTCCTTAAAAAAGGGGGGGGTTAATACTATTTTTTTTCAGTTTAGCTGCCGAAAAAGAAGTTGATATTGATTTCCAGAAGCTTCTATTTTCCACATAGCACAAAATTTCTGAAAACCTGATTCCACAACTCACTAAAGGTTAGAAACTTGCTTAAAAGGATGAAGGAAAAAATAGAGAACATTCTAAACACTAATTAGCAGTCAAATTAATCATTCTGCCACAGAGATAAAGAAACCAAAATGTTGGAAAGGTATCACCTACTACCTTAAGCTACCCAAATCCCAGACCTGCTGCCCAGATGTTAAATCCAATGACAAATATTGAGAGCTGCTTGCTGCCCTGGGCTGTTTCCCATTGCTAGAAGATATAGAGCTGTGCATTAATGTGACAGTATGGTAAACTTTTGTTAACTTACATGGGTACATGAGGTGGGAAAGCACATCGCTCAGCTTTAGTTCCCCAATCCAACCCCTACCACCAATATGCTCCTACCCTATCACACAAATAATCACTGTGACATGGCCAGTATTCATATTTCCCCTCTTCCCTTATTTTATCTTGCTGCTCCTCTCCAAGGCTTCATCTCTCATGGACAGAAGCATCTACTCTCCTCTTTCTTCCCTCAGTCCTTTTCTAAGGCAATTAAAGGAGATGCTCAAGAGGAAAGGCCATGTAACCTCCTGAGTATCTCTGCTATGGGTCACCTGTGACCTTGGTCCTCTGTAAGCAGAATTCATTAAGAAAGGATGAGCATGACAGGAGAGGAGGGAAGTAGATAATGAGAGTGGGACCCATATCAGTTTTTCAGACTGGAGGAGAGCTAGAAGAGCCCAAAGAATATTGAAATTGAAACCTTATTTAGATGGTTGAATTAGGCAATTGATTAATTTATTCGGTGACTTTATTTAAAACTGTACATAGACTGTATCATGTTTTTATCACCGTGGGGTTACTTCCAAAAGAGAAAAGAAGCATAACACATGATCTGGAGTTCAAAGAGTTTCCATTTAATGTAGGAGAAAATATACATATGCATATATATCTATAGGTCAAAGATAATAATGACAATAGCTAATGTAAATTGAACACATGTATCAAAATGTAAATACAGCATCAAAACTTCAATTTATACCCTTTCAAAATGTGCCCTTTATTGCAGGTCAATTATACCTCAATAAAGTTAAAAATGTTAACAGAGATTCTCTAGGTGGTCAAATCAGATATAATTTTAATTTGGGGTAGGTTCTTTATTATCAAAATATTCTACAAAGATTATATATCACTTTCATAATCATGGAAAATTAATTGGCAATTTTAAAAAGAGTCTATAAAATAGATTCAAGAAATAATGTTGGACAAGAAAGTTCTGATTTAGGAGCCAGACATGATGGTGTATGCCTATAATCCCAGTACTTGAGAGGCTGAGACAGGAGGATCAAATGTTCAAGGCCAGCCTCAGCAACTTGTCCAGGCCCTCAGCAACTTAGTGAGATCCTGTTTCAAAATAAAAATACAATAAAATAGGGTTGGGGTTGTAGATCAGAGGTAGAATTGGTTCAATTCCCAGTACCAAAGAAAAAGTAAAAGAAAAAGTTCTGATTTAATTGGTAGAGGATGGGCCCCCCGTTTGGTTTTATTTTTAATTCTCTGGGTGATTTCAGCATGCACTCAGGGGTGGAAGCCACCAATGTACACAGAGTGGATATCCCAGTGACTGGTCTACTTGATAAATGGTGGCCATTGATACCATCATCATTACTGTTGTTACTGTTGGGATGCTCTTCAGCATTATTGGCATATTTGCATTCTCATATCGAGTGATAGAAGACATGGAGCTGGAACAGATGGCTCAGGCATTGGCAGGACCGTTGGAAGAATCAATGAGTCATCAAGTGTTGGAGCTGATGATATTTCCCTGTCATAGGATCTGTTGGAAGCTTTCATTTCCCCAGGTCTGTGAGATTAGTAATGCTGAGACTGTTAGTGTAGAAAACGACAGCCCAGAAACTTCTTACTAAAATTAACAATGCTAGACCAGCCATAAAGAAATTCATTCTCCCAAGTGACATGCTCAGCAGAGCCACACCAACTTCTATAACAGATGTCTAGACTATTTGACTTTGAACAATACACACCCTAAACCTGAACAGTCTGAAGTTTCTCAGCCAGCACCCAGCTAAAGTTCAAAACTAGATACCAGGCAAGAAAATTTGAAAATTATAAATAAACTTACTCATAGGGAAAGCAGAGCAAGTATAGGAAGCTAAAAATCGATTGCCCAGAGAGGATGACTCATCAATGAGACCATAAAAGACCATCTTGCAGTGATCACACAGCAAGACAGTTCATTGTCTTTAAACACCTGGTGTGACCTCTTGTCACATCAGGCCTCCCATCAGCAGACTACAAAACCCAGAACTGGCTTCATTAAGCTCTCTAGACATTCCCATCCAGCAAAAAAAGTAATCTATTTCTTTCCCATTTCTTTGAAGTCCCACATGGCAGTGAAACACATCTGAAATCAATGCCCTAGATTCCTAGTGTGTTAGCCAGTTGAAAGTATTTGGTCCAGGTCAGCTTGGCCTGTCTGATTATTTTAAGTCTTTGAATCTTGGGGTGGATATTTCAGAGCTAATAATTCTAACAGGTGGATGAGGTCAGGCCAACAGCAACCTGAGACAGTCTCCAGCTGCTGAGGCAGTGGGAAGGCCACTTTCACTTTCATCTTCCTTTGAAGGGTCAAAATGACACAGGGCAATCCAGACATACCATTTTAAAACCTCTGCTTTCCTGCTACCTGCTTTTTCAGACACTCAAAATATACCTCTGGACCCTTGATATTCTACTACAATGGCAAGCCTCTAAGTAATACTAGGAGTCAAGGGTACTAGGAACAATAGACCATCATGAGGAAAATCAACAGGGATGCCATTTAGCCCACAAATATCTCCTAAGCTCTAGTTGTGAAAAATTACTGTGATCATTGGGGTTGGGAGAGCAATCTCTTTGCTACAGAACTCAAGACCTGATGAGGAAACAGGGTATTGCCAAGTTATTGTGCACTGGTCTCAACCTTCAATCTTCCTGTATCAGCCTCCCAAGTACTGGGATTATAGATGCATGTCACTGGTCATGGCTTGTATAAGACATTATTTATCTCCCTTAATATACTGAGGACCAAAAGTAAATTGTGAACCTAAAGAGGTGGACAGGAAATGGCCAGATCACACAGAGAACACAGGAAAGTCACCCAATATATGCATAGGGGAGAACAAGCACCAGAGTCCAATAAACCTTATGAAATAATGACTTACAAGGACTGGTAAAGAAAAAGGGGGGAGTATATATATTTGTAATACTGGATCTACAATGATCTCATTAAAAGTGATGATATGCATATGTATTTATTGACATGGAAAAAGGTCCTCAATATGTTAAGGGAGATAAATAGTGTCTTATACAAGCCAAGAGCAGTGGCACTCACCTGTAATCCTTGGGAGGTTGATACAGGAAGATTTCAGATTGGAGATCAGTGCACAATAACTTAGCAAGATCTTATTTCAAAAATGAAAATAAAATAGCTGGTGGTATAGCTCAGAGGTAGTACACTCATTGGTTCAATCCCTAGTACCCCAAATAAACAAAAGGCTGAGGATATAGCTCAACGGCAGAGTATTCTAGGTTCATTCCCCAGTACCATGACAACAACAAAGATGTCTTATACAAATGATGATCTATGAATGCAGCAAGATGAATTCTATTCCACTAATACATGTGTGACAGATACATTATACTTCTTCATGCCAAGTTGGATCTAACTTTGAGCCCCCAGTATAGGAGAAAGGTTCATCTCAGTCCATGGGCCTCTTTCGTATCACTAGAACTGCACAAAACAAAGTATGGCCTCTACTCATCAGCCTTTCATTCTCACTTTATAATCCATGCCTGCATGCTCTTTGAAGCTCAACTGTGCCCAGAATATAACAGGAAAAAATAAGATAACAATGGCTTACCAAGATGTGAAATTCTCTCTCTGTCTCCCATACAGAGAAGTCTGGATGTAGAAAATATAAATCTGATATGGCAGCTTTATGACCGGGTCTTCTCACTACCCTAGAACTTGGCTTTTATCCTCAAGTTCATCCTGTGGCCCAGGAGAGCTGCTAGATCTCCACCATCACATCTTCATTGCAAGTCATAAGGAAGATGATAGGCAAAAGAAAAAAAGTATATCCCTTGAAGTACCCTACAAAATACCCTTATTAAAAAGCACCTGGCTGCAAGGGAGATCAAAAAATGTCTTTATCCCAGGTGGGTATGCATCTATCTAAAACTAGGATTCTGGTACTAAAAACAAAGAATAGATTGGCTGTCAAGGTAAATAAATAGTTCTTTCTGCCACAGACGTGTAAGTAGAAAAAAGAAGAATCATAACAGATCCTTGAGGATCATTAACATTTGAGAGATAAGCAGGGGACAGCATCACATAGAGGAGACTGAAAGATGTCATTATAAAGAGAGAAGACATTCTGGAAGATAATAGTGTCACGAAAGGCAAGGGGAAGACTTTTTGGCTAAAGGAATGGTTAACAGGGGCAGATAAAACCAGAAAAAACTATCATTAACGTTATTTAATTGTCTAAAGAAAATCAATCTCTGTAAAAAAACATCAGGGACTATTCTTTTGTTATATTCTGCCCAGATTTTTACCATTAATTCAATAGTTGGATAGATTACATCTTGTCAGGGCCCATCCACCAGGATAATAGTCCAGATGAGGCCTCCATGCCTGCTTATCCTGAAAGGCCACAGCCACAAAATTATGCTGGATTATTTGTGGCTTTGCCTTAACTGTTCAGTGAATTTTCATAATTTGAGGAGCCAAGACACCCTTAACCTTCTCATAAGAGATTCTTAAGAAGCTGGGCATGGGGGGGGCACATGCCTGTAATCCCAGTATTTGAGAGTCTGAGACAGGAGGATCACAGGTTCAAAGCCAGCCTCAGCAACTTAGCAAGATCTTCAGCAACTCAGTGACTCCCTATTTCAAAATAAAAATAAAATAGAGTTAGGGGTATAGCTCAGAGGTAAAATGCCTCTGGGTTCAATCTCCAGTATGGAGGGAGATACTTAGGTGCTTAATCTGGACAGGTTTAGGGAGGAGAAAATCAAGCACCTATTCATAATATAGCATAAGAAAAAGAACTAACACATTAAATGTATATTATATGCCAGCAACATCCTGATGTGCAGATGGTTATCTTCTCATTATTTCTTCACATAATGTCTCCTTGGTAAGCAAGTGCCCAGAAATCCAGGGCCTCCACTTTTTCTACAAAGGTATTTAATCCATTATAAAGGTCCCAAGCTCATAATGTAATCTAACCCTCCAAATACACTTGAGAGAAGGACTTCAACATATTTTAAAGAGGCACAAACATTCATTCCACAGTGGCAGATGTTCTTATTCCCATTCAGAGGTGAGGAATCAGAGGGACAGCGAAGTTGCCCAGGGGCAGAGACTGTCTGTCCCCACAACCCTTTATGATACTTTATACACTGCTGACTCCATAACAACAATATATTTTAGCAAATGTCTCGTTATTTTTAGGTACAACTCCTTCCTTCCACACTCCAGTTTAGTCTGTCCTTCTCTGGGTAAAGAATCAGAGACCTAATTAGTGAGCTAGTGACAATAAGGCTTACAAAGAGAAGGTCTTTATTTTCTTCCCAGTGAGAAGCAATTCAGAGGGACTTGGAGGTCAGGCGTTCTCCAAATCCCCTGCATTCTTGAAGACATTTTGATTCTATTTTCTGATAATAAGGATGCTGGCAAATATCTATTGGGTGCTTATATTTTAGGCGCTTAACTTTCATTAATTCATTTAAATGACTTTATGAGGAAGATATTATTATCCCTTTTATACAAATGAGGAAAAGAGAAATTTGAGGTATAGAAAGGCTAAGGTCACTTTCTCAAAAATCAGTAAATATTGAAACTTGAATTTGAACCTAAGCTACCACTCCAGTGAAATAATTCTTCCTTAACGGGTGAGAAGGAATGCTGGGTAACTGGATTATTTGAAAGGGCATCGTGTCTAAACCTATTGCCCCTCAGCAAACCTACCCTCAAAGGACCAACACCTGACCACTCTCCCCAGGGGTTTTGCTTCTCTGCAAAAGTAAGGGGCCAGCATCTCTTCACTTTCCCAAACACAATGCTTATCACAAAGCCCCCATGGGCCTTTGTACTTCCAGGTCCCCAGCAATGTTAGTAAATGCAAACAGCAGAGTCTAACCACCCAGAAATCCACAAACCATTGGCTGGAGCTATTTTCAGTGTCTAGGGAGCAATTCCAACTGCAAGAAGTTATATGGACCTGACCAATCTGCTTAAATGAGGAGGCACAAATGAGACTTCAATGGGTAAATATAGCCTCAAAGTCATTCCAGCCAAGAGGAAACATGCAGGATGGGATAAAGCAGGATGCCAGAACATCTTCATTTTGTCAATCAACAACCTAAACGGAGGCCCCAAACTTTCTTCCTGGAAGACTGGTATTGGTGTTAAAAGAAATACAAGAGAAGTTAAAAACATGCATGATTTCCTCCCTCCATGAAATAATGATCCACCACAAACCTCAACTACCAGAGTAGTTGGCAACAAAGATGGTCTGGCCAAGAAAATATGCTACTTAGTAGAGCATCACAACAGAGATCATTCAAGGGCTGTTAATTTCCTAGAATAAAACAAAATACATGACATTTAAAAAAAAAAAACCTAAACTGAAAAAGACACTGAGAAATAGGTTGTCTGCTCTTGGTACTGTCACCCTTCCTTATTCTCCTTCAATACACCCCTTGTCATCTCCTGAAGATGACCAAACCTCAAGTTCTCTTCACTTCAAAGCCTGACAAATCTAGTGACAAGAAAGAATTGGAAGGTCCTGAGGTATGAATAACAGCCATGTCTTTTTACATTTTAACAAGATTCAGATGCTTGAAGAAGCAGCATAAATATTAATGGTGGATTTCAGTCATTTGTTAGCTGAATGAGAAAGGTGTTTGAGAGCAGGCAATACTAAGTTTTTCTTTATATGTCTCAACATTATTTAAAAAGGAAAGCAAGCCGGGCATGGTGGCACACGCTTGTAATCCCAGCATTCAGGAGGCTGAGACCGGAGGATCCGGGTTCGCAGCCAGCCTCAGCTACCTAGTGAGGCACTCCGCAACTTAGTGAGACTCGGTTTCAAAATAAAGAATAAAAAATAGGGCTGGGGGTATAGCTCAGAGGTAGAAAGCCCCTGAGTTCAATCCCTAGTACTACAAAAATAAATAAATAAATAAATAAATAAATAAATAAATAAATAAATAAATAAATAAAAAGGTAGAGCAAAAAAATTGTAAGAGCTGCTGGCGCATGCTGATAATACCAGTACTTGGGAGGCTGAGAAAGGAGGATTGCAGGTTTATAGCCAGCACAGATACTTAGCGAGGTGAGTACCTCAACAACTTAGTGAGACCCTGTTTCAAAAATATATTAAAAATAGGGTGGAAGCCAGGATTGGTGGCGCATGCTTGTAATCCCAGCATTTGAGAAACTGAGACTGGAGGATCCGGATTCTCGGCCAGCCTTAGCTACCTAGTGAGGCCCTCTGCAACTACGTGAGACCCTGTTTCAAAATAAAGAATAAAAAATAGGGCTGGGGGTGTATCTTGGAAGTAGAATGCCCCTGAGTTCAATCCCCAGTACCGCAAAAAAAAAAAATGGGTTGGGGGTGTAGCTCAAAGGTAGAATGTCCCTGGATTCAATCCCCAGTACTGAAAAAAAAATTATAAGAACATTTGAAAATGAGTAGGAAGGATAGATTTTTAAAAATACAGATAATAAAAAATAATTCTTATCCCTTTTGATTTCTACTTCTTCAATCTCTAACTGTGAATAATGAAGCTAGGCTGAGGAGAGACGATGACCTATTTTATAAACCTAACACCACACACAGTGCACTGAACTAAAGGTAATAATTGGACAACTTTATTCTACTTCCTATCTTTTTTTAATTTAATAAACGAAGCCAACTGCTTCATGAGAGATGAAATATACAGAAGCAAAGCACACTACAGAAAAGAAATAGAAATCAAGGAATCTGCAAACTGTGCAATGAGTCCCTAAGAAATAGAAAATTATTTTATTTTTCAAATACCATTGTAACATTATAAAAGCTAATAATCACTATTGAGAAAGAACATATATAATATGATTTGAACTAAGCTTTCATAAAGTCTCAACATACTGAATATACTGAAATACTTCTGTAACATTTTAGATTAAAATACATATAAAGTAAAATGGGAGAAGAGAAAGACAGAAAAAATAACCTCAAAATATGTTAAACTCTTTCTACATAAGAAAGACTCAGATTCAAAGAATTTCTTCACTTTAAGCTAAAGATGGTAGATTGAACATGTGCATTCAACTCTCCTCTTTCCTTCATACTCTTAAAAATTATAATAAAGGAGCCGGGCGTGGTGGCGCACACTTGTAATCCCAGCATTTGGGAGGCTGAGACCAGAGGATCCAGGTTCGCGGCCAGCCTCAGCTACCTAGTGAGGCACTCCACAACTTAGTGAGACTCGGTTTCAAAATAAATAATAAAAAAAAAATAGGGCTGGAGGTATAGCTCGGAGGTAGAATGCCCCTGAGTTCAATCCCCAGTACCGCAAAAAAAAAAAAAAAAAAAAAAAAAAAAAAAAAAAAAAAAAAAAAAATGTATATATATATGGATAATTTTAGTTACAAACAGAAATGGGAAAGAATATATTATTTTTATAAATTGGAAGTCAGAAATACAGGTAAATTAGAGTTATCTGGCTCAGCTGACCCTGAGTAAGCTGAATCTAATCCAGTAGGAAAAAAAAACAAGAACAAAACCAATTTGTACCAGAAACTCTCCCACAAAAGGCTCAGAAGTACCTTTGAGGACATGTGAAGATGAGGACAAAAGTAGAGTGACTGTTTAAACATCTAATTAAGAGCAAATAAAATGACACCCAAGATTTCTCTCCTTTATCCAACCCAGTGACTCCTCTTCCCCAGTCCTGAAGGAGAACTAAAGTTCTATTTTCTTCCAATGAATACAATTTCATTTTAGAATAAAACAGAGGGCCTCTGCACTGGAAGATACCATGCCTAATTGAGGGAGAGGGCATTGTACTAAAGTAAGGAAAACTCAGTGAACGTATACATAGCAATGTTAAGATCCTCTCAGACCTTCTACTTGATTCTTAGAATGCTGACAACCAGGGACACATACAAAGATAAATACATACATACACACACACACACACACACACACACACACACACGCCTACACACATAACATAGGAAGATTCTTCTTTGAAAATCTGGATAATCCAGAACAGACCTAATAGCTCTGAAAATTGGAATCTAAAGGCTTCCCAAGGAAATAGTCCAGCCATATCTCCCCAAAGTGAATGTTTAATTTTCAAATAAGAATTTCAGAAATAAAACAGAAAAGCAGAAATCAAAGACAGAGAAGACAAGTTTCACTCACTCGAAGTTTCTAATTTGTTCTAGTGTCTCACACTTAAACATATCAGATAGGCAAGAATCAATAAACATATGAAGAAAATATTTGTATAAACTAAAGACTAAAAAAAATCCAGGTGTACTAGTGCATGCCTATAATCATAGTAGCTGAGAAACAGGAGGATCATCTCAATAACTTAATGAGAACCTCAACAACTTAGTGAGACACTGTTTCAAAGGAAAAAATAAAATAGGACTTGGGGGTGGCTCAGAGATAAAATCACCCTGGGTTCAATCCCCAGTATGAAAGAGGAAGAGGAGGAGGAGAAGGAGGAGGAAGAGGAGGAGGAGGTGGAGGAAGAGGAGGAGCTTATTGTTTGGGAGTTACGAAAAAGAAGTAAACTTCAAAATACTTAATATTAGTCATAAAAAATAAAAAGATATGTTGCAGATGCCAGGGACCAGCCCTTGAGGCAGCAGGGGTGGGGGTCCCTCGTTAGGTGTGGAATGAGACGAGGTCATGAGAATATGCTCACACCAAATGCAGTGAAGACGTGCATCTGTTTATTCCAAATAGTAGCCGTTTCTTGTACTATCTTTTACAATGAGGCATATAGAACAGGAATTTTTACAGACTTGTTTTTCCTAAAAGTTGAGTATATCTTTAACTAGAAAAGCCATTTCCCATGGTAATTGATGGGATTAAGAAAACAGCAAAGGAGCTGGGCGTGGTGGCGCATGCTTGTAATCCCAGCATTCGGGAGGCTGAGACCAGAGGATCCGGGTTCGTGGCCAGCCTCAGCTACCTAGTGAGGCACTCTGCAACCTAGTGAGACTCGGTTTCAAAATAAAGAATTTAAAAAATAGGGCTAGGGGTATAGCTCAGAGGTAGAATGCCCCTGAGTTCAATCCCCAGTACCTCAAAAAAAAAAAAAAAAGAAAAAGAAAAAGAAAACAGCAAAGGTTACAGAATACAATACATATATAAAATTTCTTTTAGTGCAGAAGCAGTGTTAAAGGTTAACGACAAAGAAGAGTGTCTATTAATTAGTTTAAATCTTCACTTCTTATTTTAGCTCCTGTAAGCAGTGTTCTTATCTTATTCTCAGGCAGCTAGAGTTAGTTAATGTGTGGTAGAGTTCCAGAGAGCAGAGAGACCAGAAGGGGGGAAGTGGGCAAACCGTCTTAAAGCTTTGTTTACTCACAGATAAAATAGTAGACCTGAGTTTCTTTGGTTTAACTATATTGTTTTTAACCTGTACTGATAGTAACTAAGCTTGCAAAGTTCATTTCCTGATGTTTGTAAAAGGTTAATGAATATCTCTAAGGCATTGCTTTTTCAGCTAATATTGAGGAATCATTATCCGTCCAGCCATCTTATGTTACATTGATGTGCAAGCAAAACCCAAAGCACCCCAAATTTCCAGAATAACATAATGCAAAGTAGGAAACGCCACATATTTCCTCCTTTGGAACCATCTGCCCTGCAGGACTCCAGCAGATTGAGCCCTGCTCAAGGCCCAGCTATTAAAGTGTCATGGCATCTCCTCCCTGAGCTAAACCCCCAGCCCTATTTTTTATTCTTTATTTGGAAACAGGGTCTCACTAAGTTGTGGGGGGCCTCACTAAGTAGCTGAGGCTGGCCGTGAGCCCGGATCCTCCAGTCTCAGCCTTCCAAATGCTGGGATTACAAGCATGCACCACCACACCCGGCTCCATCTCCTCCCTTTTTATTTTTTAATTTAATAGCTTCCACTTCTATGGCAAGTGACTTGATGGATCGTGAAATCAGTCAGATGATGACTGGAAAACATGAACAAATTATAAGTAACAAAGCAACTGCCACAGATACTCCATAACTCATGAATGAGCATATGTCTAATTGTTTAGAAAGTTGATAAAAAAAAAATCAGAGGCCATTTCGGCAGTAGAACTAACGTCTATATAGTCTTGACTAATATATTTTATTTGATCTTATAATGCCTGTAGATACAAGGCTATGTTGGTTGTTCTAGATTCCTAATAAATGATTCTGTACCTGTGGCCAGGAGTGCTGAGAATTATTATAAAGCAAGGGAGAGACACAGATGTATTTGTACTTTGCACGGCATCTAGTGGACAATCTAGTTTTAATGTTAGCTACCTCATTTCCTAAATACAGTACTGCCTCTTCTAAGACTGAGATATGAGTTTCTAATATTCTATCTATGATTTCTTATGTCGCTAAAGCCAAAGTAACATTATATGACAATGAATTAACATGATGAGTGGTATTAATATTTTGACCAAGGAGGTAGTTTAAACCGCTAAGGAAGTGATAATAAAGATTAAGGCAGGAATTCCTAAGATTAGAGCAGCTACAAATCTTTTCGGATGAATAAGATCAGTAACTTTTTTAAAAAGCTGTACTCCTGTGTCATCATACCAGGGATCAGTTAAGTTTACAGGCAGCATAACAAAGGGAGGTTGATGGACAACTGGAAGAGTTACATAGTCTTTTGGCATCGTGTTGTTAAGACAATTAGTTAATAAACATTATACACATTGAACTAAATACCCTCCATTTTGTTGTATAATATATATAGATCCTGGTTTTCCTAACAATAATGCATGTAGAGCAGGGAAATAAGAATGTAACGGCAGCAAGACTGGCTTATAGTAAGGACTAGCTAAAAACAGGTTGCATGGCAGCTATTAATCTAAAGAGACTAGACTGAATCCCAGTTACATGAGAGTCAGATTCAGCATAAAACACAGGAGTAACCCAACCAAGAGTAAACCAGCTATGCACAGTATCTTTAGAAGTAAAATGAATATTAGTAATATTAAATTTGTCCTTACTATTAATAATATACTGTTTATCCAATAAAGAATTTTCAGAAAGAAAGCAGGGAAAATTGGAAAGAATTAAAGGAAGAAATAAAGGAACAAATAAACAAAGAATTCAACGACCTGAAAAGAAACCAAAGAGAAGGATTGAAGGAAGTGGAAGATTAAATAATTGAAATGAAGGCCTCAATACAAACTATAAACAGAAGATTAGATCACATGGAAAATAGAATATCACTCCTAGAGGATGACCACTCCAAAAATGAATCTATAGTGCATAACTTAGAAAAAAAATACGACAATATGAATTGGACATCGAAGAAATCTGGGCCAATTTTAAAACAGCAAACCTAAGAATAATAGGCATAGAAGAGGGATTAGAAGTTGAAACTTATGGAATAAACAATCTCTTCAAGGAAATAATATCAGAGAATTTTCCAAACATAGAAAGAGAAGTCGACACACAGGTACAGGAAACATACAGAACTCCCTCAAGACAAGACCAAAGAAGAGGTTCACCATGCCACATAATAATCAAGCTGACTAATGTAGAGGCTAAGGAGAGAATCTTAAAGGCAAAGAAAGTAAAAGGCCAAGTGACATATAAAGGCAAACCGATTAGAATTACTCCAGACCTCCCAAATCAAGTCATGAAAGCCAGGAGAGGCTGGGGTAACATATTCCAAACTCTGAAAGAAAATAACTTGCAGCCAAGATTCTCATACCAAGCAAAACTCTCTCTTAACATTGATGGGTATATAAAAACCTTTCATGACAAACAGAAATTGAAAGAATTTATGTCTTCCAAACCAGCACTAGAGAAACTACTTAAAGAGATTAACTACAAAGAACAAATGAGTAAATGTCAGAACCAGAGAAACAATAATTTCCAGGGGGCAAACAACTAAGCAAAGAAGAACAAACACTACTGCAAACAGAAGTCAAAACTCAAAATGTTAGAAATCAAAAACCATCTCTCAATAAACACACTGAATATAAATGGCCTCAACTCCCCAATAAAAAGGCACAAGACAGCAAAATGGATCAAAACCCAGAATCCTTCTATTTGCTGTCTACAAGAAACACACCTTACAAGCAAATATTCCCACAAGTTAAAAGTGAAAGGCTGGAGTAAGGTAATCCATGCCAATGGAACTCGAAGACAAGCAGGAGTAGCAACTATGATATCAGATAAATTAGACTTCAAGCCTAAGCTTATCAGAAGAGACAAAGCAAGTCATTTTTTACTAGTAAAAGGAACAATCCATCAAGAGGAAATAACAATTGTCAATATCTATGCCCCAAACATAGGTGCAGCCACTTTCATAAAACAAACTCTGCATGATATAGACACATAGATCCCAATACCAATGAGGCAGATTTTTAGGACCCATATTATTCCAGTATAAATCTCTATTATTTAAAAATCTTTTGCATGGAGTACTATCTATAAGGGGTGATTTTTTAACAGCATTATCATGCTCATAAATAGCGCCAGGTAAGGCAAGCTGTAACTCCCACAAATCCCTTACACCATTAGTGGTAGTAGGGGAGTCAGTATAAAAAGATTTGTAAGATATTTTTAAGCATCCCAGTAAGCTTTCTAATGTAGTAAGCACAGAGGGGTATGATAACTAAAAGTTTAAAAGTTTTCAGATTATTACTTTTCATAGGTAGAAAAGAATCAGAAGATCCTCCCATTAATTTAGGATTGTTGGTAAATATCTTAAGATCTTTTGTGGTCCAATCTGAGACCTTTAATAGGGGAGGATCAGGAAAGTAAGCCCAATAAGCTTGATTAGCTGAGGAATTTAGGGCCTGGCAGCTAAGTAAGGCCATAATAGCCAGAAAAAAACTTTTCAGGAGTAGGCAGCGATCGATCAAGTGAGGCAATTTGTTGAGCTCTAGAAGTCAGCTTCTTAATCTGTCCCCAAGTGGGGAGAGGAGCTAAATGGTTGATTGAGGCTGTCTCAACTGATGAAGATGAAGATTGGACATCTGAGCACTAAGAATCTCATCCTGGGTCCAGGAGATCTTGGAATAAGGCCACTGGCAATTGCATCGGCAACAAGACATGCCTGATCAGTCTTTCAGGGATGCACAATGGAGTGTCTATGTCCTGTGGAAAAATACAAGCATATCCTTGCCCTGCAGTTAATGATCTTTTCATTTTAGCATAGTATGATAAGGCTTTATTTGTATATCAGAGTGTATTTGCATTGCTTTAATGCCTTTTGTATTTTTATTTCGATGATTAGGGAGTATATTTTAGCTCTGAATTAGGTTGTTTTTTTTTAATTTTTAATGTTTGATGGGTTATTTTAACTATAGCTTGCCCTTGGGGATTATAAGGAATTGCAGTGGAATGTTTAATTCCTAAAGTATTACATGGATTTTTAAGCTGGCAGAAGTGTAAGCAGGAGCATTATCTGTTTTAAGTTGATTGGGGATACCCATATACACAAAAGCAGCCAACAAATGATGCATGATATCCTTATATGCTTTTCTAGTAAGGGCAGCAAAAATTATACACATAGGTGAACAAAAGACAATTGTCCAAAAGAAGGAATATATGTTACATCCATTTGTCATAATGAATTAGGCTTAAGCCCTCTAGGATTGACTCCCATAGCCAATGAGGGAATGTGAATTACACACTGGGGGCAATCCTACACTATTTGTTTTGCCTGTTCTCTAGTTAAGGAATAAAGCATTTGTAATATTTTAGCATTTTGATGATGTATTTCATGACTTTCTTTAGCATCTAATATAGTGGCTACAATTTTAGTAGCTTTATCCACTAAGGCATTTCCTGCAGCAAGCGGACCAGGAAGATTACTGTGTCCCCTTATATGTCCAACAAAGTAAGGATGTAAAATTTTGTAAAGTAAAATTTTGTAAAGAAATAGCCCATTCTATTCCTAATTAGCTGCTGTAATCTTTTTAAAAGTATGGCTATATCAGATGAGTTAGATAAAGATGAAGTTTCAATAGCTGGAAATAATGTTGTTATATATTTCAAATCTGTAAAGAGATTGAAATGGGGTAATGGTAAAGGCATATATGACTGCCACCAATTCTGTTCTTTGGGCAGAAGTTTCCTTAGTTTGGAGAATAATAGGTTGGTCTGAGCCTATTACTACACTTGGTTTGCTGTTAGAGGAGCCATCTATAAATAGGGTCACAGCATTTACTAAAGGTTTTTTGCTGATATTTTAGGAAAAATAAATTCATGCCAAGAGAAAAAATGTAAA
The DNA here is from genome assembly GCA_004027655.1 of Graphiurus murinus. NCBI lineage: Eukaryota > Metazoa > Chordata > Mammalia > Rodentia > Gliridae > Graphiurus > Graphiurus murinus. The sequence continues at coordinate 25,658 of PVLC010023184.1, forward strand.
AGTGGGCTATTAGGTAAATGAAAACTAATCTGTCCAGTAAAATTTTGTAAAGAAATAGCCCATTCATCAGAATTATAAAGCAGAAATTTTAACTGCTGGTTATTATAAGGAATAATTATATTATGAGGATCACTACCTCTTTTTTTTTTTTTTTTTTTTTTTTTTTGCGGTACTGGGGATTGAACTCAGGGGCATTCTACCTTCGAGCTATACCCCCAACCCTATTTTTTTATTCTTTATTTTGAAACCGAG
>PVLC010023185.1:0-25959 GCA_004027655.1 Graphiurus murinus
TCTATCTTCTTTTATATATGTTACCTCCTGTATAAAATGGGGAAATATTGATTCATTTTTATAGAGAAGACAGATAAGCTGAGCATATTTTCCATTCAAGTCTTCTATGTTTGCCTTTGAAACTACAAGGTGGCCTAAATGAATCACAGTTAACTTCCTGGAAAGTAATTGGTTATAGAGAACAATTAGTAAAAACATTATATCAGCCTTTAATAATTAAAATTTTATGCAGCAATATCCTTGTTAATTATATTTGCTTTTGTTGAGACTTTATTGCATTTTTGTAGTCATCTGTTCTCCAAGAATACTTTCACATTTTTCTCAATTCTTTTTAATTAAGTTAAATGAACTGTTCTCTGAAAAGATCAAACCATTTTAGGACCTTTTTAGTAAAAAAGAAAAAGTCTGAAAAAAATCTCTAAAAATTGTCAATAGTTCTAATAGCTTTTTATGATGTGAGCAATGCATGACTATTGAGAAATGAATATGAAAAATTTCTACTATATCATTTATGGAATGAGTCACTTAAAAATTTTGGTTATTTTATCCTGATGCCTAAATTTTTTCAAGGCAATAAAATTTGTAAAAGTTTTCAGGAAGTCATTAAATGTTAATAAAAAGCTTTATCTAACACTATTAGCATAATATGTCTTTAATTTCAGTCCATTCTGGAAGAATCTTGGTGAAAAGACAACTCTGGAATGGTATTTATTCTAGTGAGGAACATCATTATACTCTTTATTGAACTGTATGGAAGACAGACATAGTGTACTGTAATCCCAATTCTTGGGAGGCTGAGACAGGATTGCAGGTTTGATGATAGCCTCAACAACTTAGTGAGACTCTCATCAACTTAGAGAGACTGTTTCTAAATAAAAAATAAAATAAGATAAAAATAAAGCTTGAGGTGTAGCTCAGAGGCAAAATGCTCCTGGATTCAATCCCCAGTACCAAAACAAAACAAAAAGAAAACAACAATCAAAACTGTATGGTGATGTCTAACCTTTTTTCAGCTATTTATTATATATCTTTCAATATTATGGTTGATGAAAAATAAATATATATTTACCCCTTTTTCTATAAATTTTATTTTATTTTTTGCAGTACTGGAGATTGAACCCAGGGGCATTCTACCTCCGAGCTACACCCCTAGTCCTAATTTTTATTCTCTTTATTTTGAAACAGGGTCTCACTGAGTTGCAGAGTGCCTCACTAAGTAGCTGAGGCTGGCCGCAGACCCGGATCCTCCAGTCTCAGCCTCCCAAGTACTGGGATTACAAGCGTGTGCTACCATGCCCAGCTTATAAATTTTATTTTATATATTAAACCTTAATAATAATATACAGCTGGCATTTGAAAATAATAATACTTGGAATAAAATTTAGAATTTCAAAAAGCTTAATATATATTAAACTCCTAGGAACCATGTGGTTGCTTTATGATTCTATGTCAAAGAATCGCCAACATAAACGGTGATTGGGACAAAGAGAAGAAAGACTGTTGAATATTGAGAAAACAAAAATGCATGAATAAATTATATTGATGGAAAAGATTTAAAGTATGTAAATCACTTGAAACTTCTAATTACACAAGGTGATTTTTCTAATATTTTAAGTTGTGCAGTGTACCAAAATGTGTTTTTTCTTTTATGTTTTACTAGACAAATAATCTTACTCTCTTTATGACATGATAGAAAATGAATCATTTCCATAGTATCCAAGAAAGGTGCTAGAGGTGCTTTTGAAGTCTTATCTTCTTAGTATAAATCAATAATATGATTTATTGCCTGGGTAAAGCTGACTTTCCCCCATGGAAGATGCAGTTAGAGGAAAATTTCTCTCATTAATTTCACTCAAGGCCTTTGCTCATTTAGCTGCTTTTCTCTATTATACCTTTAATTTCTTCTTCATCCTGACTCTTTTTTTCCTCATCCCTTAATTTCTATCCTCATCTAACTTTTCCTTGTCCTTTTCTTACTCTTTGACACCCAGTTTCTTAAAAAATGTAAGTATTGCTTTTTATCTCATGAATTCACATTCCTTCTTCAACTTACTATACTCTCCTTCCTAAATATTCCAAGGGTTTTAAGGAAACAAAATCACACCTGAAGTAGCAAATATAATGCACAGGCTTTTACATTTATCTCTCTTACTGTCTGACCAGCATTTGATTGCCTCATGTTAAAATTCTCTCTTTTGCGGGGCGTGGTGGCGCACGCTTGTAATCCCAGCATTTGGGAGGTTGAGACTGGAGGATCCGGGTTCAAGGCCAGCCTCAGCTACCTAGTGAGGTACTCTGCAACTTAGTGAGACCCGGTTTCAAAATAAAGAATAAAAAATAGGGCTGGGGGTGTAGCTCGAAGGTAGAATGCCCCTGAGTTCAACCCCCAGTACCGCAAAAAAAAAAAAAAAAAAATTCTCTCTTTTACCTAAGGAAAGATAACACTATTTACTACTTTCTCTCATTTGCTTCACCCTCTGGGCATTGCTTTATTTTACTTTCTTAAGGAAAAAAAAAGTAATACTTCTTCCTCAGCAACTCCATCTAGAGGTCCATTTTTGCTATTCTTCCTCATTTCTAAAATTTTCATATTCTTCTGTGCTGATATTATTTGTTTTACTCAGCCATAAAGAAGAACAAAATCATGTTATTTGCAGGGAAATGGATGGAACTGGAAAAAATTATGCTAAGTGAGATTAGTCAGTCACAAAAAGTAAAAAATCCTATGCTCTCCCTAATATGTGGAGGCTAGGGAGAAAAAGGGACTCCAGAGGAAGAAGGAGAATCCTTAGATGAGCAAAGAATCTGACTTAACAGAAGGTGAGGGAATGAGGGGGGATACCCTAATGCACATGATGTACTTTCATGAACATATCAAAGTCAATCACTAAACTGAACTTGAGAAGGAGGGAGGGAGTGGGGTGGGAATTGGGGAAGGGTTATATGAGAAATGTGTGCATGTATGCCTTTTTTAGCTAGTACCTAACAAAGATGTATGATTACAGTGCACCAATTAAAAAATAAAATAAAATATAAAAATAAATAAATAAAATAAAATAAAATGGTCTATGTCTAAATGCCTTCCCATGCCTATCTAAATTTTCCTTCTGAGCTCCAAATTATCCTTTGGCTGTTCCTGGACAAAGCCAAGAAACAGCTCCATTGTCTAATCATTCATACCAAATCAGCTATTGAGTTTTTTTCACTCTACTTCCTGAAAAATCCTCCGATGTGGGATGCCTTTCATCCTTTACCTCCACCTTTATTTTTATCTTAGAATATTATAGCATCTTTTCACTTACATATATAATCCCATCTTAAAATTTGTTAATACTTATGTTATTAGGAACAAGTTCATATTCTGTGAAGTATATTTTATCTAGCACTTTTTGTAATCTTTTCTTTAGAAACTTTACTGTTTTTTTTTCTTTTCTTTCTTTCTTTTTTTTTTTTTAAGATGGAATATCTATATATTCCCCAAGCTGGTCTTGATTAGTGGATTCAAATGATCCTCCCAACTGAGCCTTCTGAATAGTTGGAGGCTATTGGTGCTTACCACCACACCTGGCTTCTCACTTTACTTGCATTAAGCTTATGAAAGTATATTTGGTGACCAGTTAGAAGCCAGGGTTGTGAAATCAAATCACCTGAGATTTTTTATTAAGATTTTTTTTTTATTGGTGCATTGTAATCATACATTTTTGTTAGGTACAAGCTGGTAAAGGCTTAGATGCACACATCTCTCATTTAACCCTTCCCCCATTCCTGTGCCACTCCCTAACCTTCCCTCAATTTTTTTTTTTTGGTACTGGGGATTGAACTCAGGGGCGTTCTACCTTTGAGCTATACCCCCAGCCCTATTTTCTTATTCTTTATTTTGAAACTGGGTCTCACTAAGTTGCAGAGTGCCTCACTAGGTAGCTCAGGCAGGCCACGAACCCGGATCCTCAGGTCTCAGCCTCCCAAATGCTGGGATTACAAGCGTGAGAGTTCAGTTTAGTGACTGACTTTGATATGTTTGTGAAAGAACATCATGTGCTTTAGGGTGTTTCCCTCCCCCACCCCATCACCTTCAGTTAAGTCACCTTCTTTGCTCATCTGAGGTTTTTCCTTCTTCGTCTAGACTCTCTTTTATGCCCCACTTTCTCCCTAGCTTCCACATTGGAAGAACATAAGATTTTTTACTTTTTGTGACTGTCTAATCTCATTTAGCATGTTTTCCAGTTCCATCTATTTCCCTGCAAATAACATGAATTTGTTCTTCTTTATGGTTGAGTAAAATTCCATTGTGTACATATCCCATAGTTTTGCAATCCATTCATCTGTTGATGGATATCTTGGCTGTTTCCATAGTTTGGCAATTGTGCATTGTGTGGCTATAAACATAGCTACACATGCATTGGTCTGATAGGTTGGTTTTCATTCTTTTGGGTAGATACCCAGAAGAGTTATTGCTGGGTTATATGGTAGGTCACTCCTATTTGTCTGAGGATCCTCCCTACTGTTTTCCAAAGTGATTGTACTAATCTGCAATCCCACCAACAATGTATTAGGGTTCCTACTTCTCCACACCCTCATCAGTATTTGTTGTTCTTTATGTTTTTGATGATTGCCATTCTAATTGGGGTTAGGTGAAATCTCAGGGTAGTTTTGATTTGCATCTCTCTGATTGCTAATGATATCAAACATTTCCTCATACATTTATTGGCCATTTGTATTTCTTCTTTTGTGAAGTGTCTATTCAGATCCTTTGCCCATTTTTTTGATTGGGTTATTTGTTCTTTTAGCTGTGAGTGTCTTGAGTTTTCTGTATATTCTCGATATTAATCCTTTAATACCAGCTGGCAAAAATTTTCTCTCATTCTGTGGGCTCTCTGTTGAGGTTCTTGATAGTTTCCGTTCCTGCACAGAAGCTCTTCAGTTTAATGCAATCCCATGTATCGATCTTCCTTTGAATTGCTGGTGCATTTGGGGTCTTCTTGAGAAATTTTTTTACCTGTGCCTAAGTGTTGAAGTGTTGGACCTATGCCCTCTTCAAGTAGCTACAAGATCTCTGGCCTGATCTCCAGGTCTTTGATCCATCTTGAATCCACTCTTGTGCAGGATGAATGGGGTTTATTTACATTTTCCTGAATATGGTTAACCAGTTTTGCCAACACCATTTGTTGAAGAGGCTATCTTTTTTCCAGTGTATGTTTTTGGCTCCTTTGTCAAAAATCAGTTGACTGTGTGTGGGTTTGTTTCTGAGTCGTCTATTCTGCTTCATTGGTCTCTGTGCTTTTATGCCAGTACCATGGTGTTTTTATTACTGTGAATTTGTAGTATAGTTTGAAGTCAGGTACTGTGATGCCTCCTGAATGGTTCTTGTGGCTAAGAACTACTTTGGTTATTCTGGTCTTTTTGTTGTTCCAAATGAATTTAAGGACTGATTTTTCTATGTCTGAGAGGTGTGACCTTAGTATTTTAATGGGTATCACATTGAATCTGTAGATCACTTTTGGGAGAATGACCATTTTGACATTTATTCTGCCTATCCATGAGCATGGAAGATCTTTCCATCTTCTAAGGTCTTCTTCGATTTCTTTTTTCAACTTTTTATAGTTTTTCTTATAGAGGTCTTTTACCTCCTTGGTTAGGTTTATTCCTAAGTATTTTGTTTTTGGGAGTGTTATTGTGAGGGAGATTGTTTTCTGGGTTTCTTTTTCAGTGGAATTATGGTTGGCTTACAGAAAAGCTTCTGGTTTTTTAAGATTGATTTTGGATCCACTTTGCTGAATTTGTTGATCAGTTCTATAAGTTCTTTGGTAGACTTTGTTGAGCCTTCTAAGTATAGTATCATGTCACCTGCAAAAAGGGATAATTTTAGTTCTTCTTTTCCTATTTTTACACCTCTGATTTCCTTCTCTTGCCTTATTGTTCTGGCTAGAGTCTCAAGTACTATATTGAACAGAAGTGGTCATAATAGGCATCCTTGTCTTGTTCCTGTTTTTAGTGGGAACTCTTGCAGTTTTTCCCCCATTTAATATGATGTTGGCTGTAGGCCTTTTATATTGCCTTTATAATGTTGAGGTATGTTCATTCTATTCTGATTCTCTGCAGTGCTTTTAGCATGAATGGATGTTGAATTTTATCAAATGCTTTTTCAGCATCTATTGAAATGATCATGTGGTTTTTTTCTTTGATTTATGTGGTGAACTACATGGATTGTTTTCCCTATGTTGCACCAGCCTTGCATCTCTGGTATAAACCCAACTTGGTCATCATTTTCTTGATGTGGTTTTGAATGTGCATTGCTAATATTTTGTTTAGCAGTTTTGCTTCTAAGTTCATCAGTGATATAGGCCTTTTCTTTTCTTGAGCTGTCTTTATTTGGCTTTGGTATTAATATGATGTTGGCGTCATAGAATGTGTTTGGGAGAGTCCTGTTTCTATTTCACAGAATAGTTTGAGGGGTATTGGGATTAGCTCTTCTATAAAGGTATTATAAAATTCACTTGGAAAACCATCAGGCCCTGGGCTTTTGTTTGATGGTAAACTCTAAGTGGACTGGTTAGACATTAATCACATTTCAAAGTTACAAATCTTTGCTTTTACATTGTATTATCTAAGTATGAGCAAAAAGAGAGAAGTTGATACAAACTACATTACCTCCTTGGTTTGCCCATTTAAGATCATTCACATTTTAGATAGAAATAGTTACTTCACTAAATGACCATTACACGATGTACTTACTTGAAGCGATGTGATATTAGAAAATAGTAATAATAATGTCTCAGAATTCTCACTGTTATATCCTAAATAATTGACCATACAACTTGGAGGAAGGAACATTTTTTTTCCTTATGGTTTCCTTGGGGATTTTGGGTTCAGTCCATGTGAGGCCAGGGATGGCAGATGTCGGGGCATTGTATTAGGAAGCAGAGAGAGGGAGAATGCAAGGCTTCCCTCTCATATCATATGAGAGAATTATGGACCGTATATAATCCCCAAGACCACAAGCCCAGAGACCAACCTCTAGCCACACTCTACCTGCCTAGGTTACCACCCAGTAAACCCATTGCAATAATACATTTATCCACTGATGAGATTATAACAAAGCCTGGCTTCCTACATTGTTACCTTGTTTCCATGAGGACTAGGGGGGGCATTCTAAATCCAAACCATTACAAATAAAAAGGTCAGTTTTTTTTTTTATTTTGAAGGGGGTAAATAATTTTCAAATAAGAAAAGAAGAAAGATAAACACAAAAGAAAGGGAACAACTTAATTGATTGTGACAGTTTATCCAGAGGAATTTTCAGCCAGGTGTGGTGGTGCATGCCTATAATCCCAGTACTTGGGAGGCAAAGACAGAAGGATTGCAAATTTGAGGCCAGCCTAAGCAATTTAGCAGTCCAGTTCCCCACAAAGAAAAAGAAATTGTCATGTCACAAACTATGTTATTGATTGATCATCTTTATATCCTGAAACATCCAAAGAAATAGAAAACCCTTAAGAGTTAGTTTATTTGATTCAAAATATGCAATCTTTAAAGACAAATTGAAAAATAGTAATATAGGCTTTTCACAAAATGGAAAAGAAGCACTCTGGAAAATGAAATTTACTTTTAATGCCTTTTTTCACCATCAAACTCAGTGACTGTATCCACTAAATAGGTCCACACCTTACTTTACCCTCAGCCACAATTGATCTTTTATCAGTATTGTTCAGTATGTTCAAGATGAAAAGGCAATCTACTTCTTCTGAGGTTATTTTATTGGTTATTAGCTTTTATCGCTGTAAAACCTGGAAAGGATTACAGACTTTTCATCTTTAAAACTAACCAATAATGAGTGTGTTCCTTTTTTTTTTTTTTTTGAAACCTTTAAACTCTCTCCTAGAACTCTGAGCTCCTGCCATTGTGAATTGATTTGAAAGCTAAATTATTACCTCATCACTCTTGCATTCACCCTGCATTAGTCTGTACACAAAAGGAATAGGAAGAACATAAATGATTCCTGTGTCATTAAATGTGAGATGAATAAATTACATATTTCTGCATCTGCAGAAACACATTTGAAGTCACTTAACTAGATTCATATTTATTTCTTGACTGACTCTGCAATATGAATATTTTCTGCTAGGAGGACTTTTAGGGAATATACCTTCCAACTTAGTTGACCTACTGATTACTCCCTCCATAAAGGACTTGTCTACTCATGGCACCAACTTATTATAGCAGTACATTTTCTATGACTGGTTTTCAGGAAGGGTCCATAATTTTAAATAGCCATGGTAAAAACTAAAGGAAACTCACTAATGTTGAAGAAAAAGTCCTAAGAGCCATTCTTGTACCTAGGTGAAAGTGGCTGTCTTTATGGGCCTACAGTAGTTCCTGATTTTCCATAGAAGTGTTTTATACCATGTTGCCTTTTTATGAATGCTGAGCATATTTTGTCAAAACATGATAATCTCTACAGCATTTTACAATGAATAATTAGAGCTGGCAGTATAGCATGGTGGTAAAGAGCCCAGATTCAGGAATTTTCTCTAAATTCAGCAGTTATTTTTAATTATATTATATGCCAGATGCTCTTCTGAGCACTGCAGATAAAACAGGTACAAAAAGAGCCCCAAATCCTTACTCCTAAGGAGCTGTAGAGTAATGAGACAGACAATGGACCAAATAAATAAACAAACCATGTGGCATTCAAATGGTGACTTGCTGTGGAACAAGCAAGCACCCAGGGTTTAGAGAAAGTTGGGGTGCATTGAAGTGGTGGAGATTGCTTTCCCTTTCAAATAGAGTGGTCAGAGAAATTCTCATAATATGGGAATATTTTTACAAAAATGTGAAGGCTATAGACTAGAGAGACAGTTGGGTTTCTATGCATCAAGGATTCCTAAGAAGAGAAAAACCCTGGTGCTATCACATTCTGGGTGTGAGATTAGAGCAAAGATTGACGTTATCAAACCTTAGTTTCCTTCTCTGTGATATGGGGACAATTGTATTATCTACCTTCAAGGAAAAATGGGAAGTAATATATGTATTGCCTATAGATAATAAACACTGGATAGATGTTAGGTAGTCTGTTGTTATTTGGGAATCTAAAGTTTTTCTTCAAGATTACTTTATTTACTTCACTTGTTTGAAGTAAATAAAGTAATCTTGAAGAAATAGCGGCATGAACTATTCATTTGAATTAATCAAATATAATGCAAAAATCTGTCCTTTGCAGTGATTTACATCTAACTGTTTACATCTAACTGTTTACATGCAAACTGTTCATTAGATCAGAAAGAAAATGCCCAGAACTATTTCTCTTTTTTGATATGTCGGTATAAGAAAATTATATGTGTTCAAGAACATGGACTTTTTTTTTTTTTATCACCCATTGTGTATTCCCATTTTGCAATCCTAAGAAGCAACTACTTTCAGTTGTTTCTACTATATTTCACACTTTTTTATTTATTTAACTAACAGGCTTCTATTGCTGCTATTTATTTTTAATTTTAAAGATTATGTATTAATTCCCTCCATAAGAAATGAGAATTGCCTCCTTTCTGCCACCATATGTATCTACTGTTGACCTTCCCATCTTACCAATATATAATTATTTCACACATTTGGCTAGGCCCATATTTAAGTGTCATGTGTTTGTGATTGTAAGGTACCATTCACAGAGGCATCATATAGATATTATTTTCTCTTTGTGCTTTTTCTCCTTTTTGCTAATAGTTATCTTTTTGTCATTGAATGGTTACATTGGGTCACTATTGTACCCCAAATTCTCTTTCAAAATATAAATTTTCCTACAGTATGTGTCTCCTTTCAAGTTGCTTTTTCTTGGAGATACCGCATAGCCAACTTCTATCACCATCATCATCTGGCACCTTCTTTGCCTTCTTTCCCCACTAGAATCCTGCTTTTGATATTACATGCTTCCTTTCTCTGTACCTTATTTATATTCTTTGAGTACAGATCCACCAGCTTCCTGAGAAAAGGTACAAGAAAGATATATCTAGATACTTTTCATGAATGAATTGTTTGCTCCACTCAAAATTAATAGTTGTTTGTGTATAGAATTCTAGTGTGGAAGTAATTTTCCCTTAGGATTTCAAGGCTATTCTTCTCTGGTCTTTAGTTTCTAATGTTACCATTCAAATGCCTGTTGCCATTCTTCTTTTTTTAATTAAGCATTTCATTTAATTTAAAGCTGATACATGACCATTCATTTACTAGTATTTTTTTTGTATAAGGCCAATATCTTTTCTTTCAATATGAACTCCTGATTGAATTTCTTGCCATAGTCTCATATAAAGCACACTGATAATTCATCTTCTATAATTTGTTTCATTTTTTTTATAAGTGGAGATTTCTTTCCCTTCAGTCTTCTATTATTGGAATGTCTCATTTTGACATCCATTTAAGCTGTTTATATTATTCTCCCTGACTTCTCACAGTGCTGTGTGGTTTTCTTTGCATCATCAACAATAATAGTTATTTCTACTAGTATTTATTATTTTTCATGTTTTATTATGTGAATATAATTTATTAGCACATATTCCCAGAAAAAAATGTTAAAAAAGAGAGGAAGTGGGCCTAAAAGTGGAAGGAGGACAAACAAGGGTGTCATATCAAGTGTTGTCTCACCTGGAAAGTTCTGGAAATATGTACAGCACAACTTGGAGTTACTTTGTCATTAGCCAGCAAACCAGATTGCTTATGGCCTTCTGGGCTTCATTCCTTGCAGAAGGATGGTCACAGGAGGGCATAACTTCCCAGGCTATTAGCAGATCAGACATGGTAGGATCCAGTAGGTTGAGGTAACTCTCTTATGAAAAGCCAGGATGGCTATGTTGGGACAGAAAGTACATCATGTTCTGGTGTTCATAGAAATTGTTGGGTGATATAGATGTACTACTGATGATCTGCTGCATCATTTTATAAAAGTTAACTAATCAGAAGCACAATTCCTATGACCCAGTAGAACTAGCACAAAGATGATAATCATCTAGCATAGTGAGGCAAAATTACTTTGGTCTCAGGCACTCATTGCCACTAAATCATTTGACTGCAACTTCAATTACAGAGGAATAAAAGAAACCAAAAGGTGTTTTTTTAAATTCTATATACATATTAGTATTGCCTAAGGTGTGGATGTAGTTAATTATGGGACTTTATAGGACTTTTAGCTCTCTAGAAAGTTATTACTGGATGATGAAACATTCTATTATATTTTTCAAGAACATCTTAATTCTTTCAGCAATTAATGGTTGAGAATGTGCTGGACACTACTTTTGGTGCTGGAGTTCAAATTTTGAACTAAATAGACAAGATGTCTACTGTTATTGAACATACATTCTAGTGGGGAAATGCATAAATAATGAGCAAACGTTGTAATAACAGATATTAAGTACTATGAAGAAAATAAATGGAATGAAGTAACATAGAGCTCTAGAGAGCTACTTCTCCTGGGGTGTTCAAGGAAGACCTCCCTGAAAGAGATAATATTTAGCAAAAGCATAAAAGATAAGAAAGAACCAAGCATGAGAGAATGTGGGAAACACATACTTCAAGAAGAGGGAACTTGGGTATAAAGGTGGGTGTGAGGTCCTGTGTTAGAGGATCTGATAGCAGGCAATGTGTTTGAAGTGTCACAAGAGATGGAGTTCAAAGTTACTCAGGGCCAAATACTGAAGGACCTTATAGGCTATGGGGAAAGATTTTGTGATTTTTTCACTTTAAGAGTCATAGAAAGCCACTTGAGAATTTTAAGCAGGGCAGTGACACAATCTGCTTTATATTTTTGAGGATTTCTTTGAAAATTTTATGGAACATGTGGGAAGGAGGAGGGGGGGAGGGGGGGGAGGAGGGGGGGAAGGGAGAGAGAGAACGAACCTGTCTAGGATGATATTTATTTTTCAGTCCACACTACAAAGATATTGGAGTTAGAAACAGATTCAGAAAATTATTTGGGATGAGAGTTGACAAGCTGTATTGGCGGGGAACCTGTAAATGTGGAGGAAAGAGAGCACAATAATGACTCCTAGGTGACCGTAGGGTCCTATGCTGGTCATTCCTTCTATCTGTGATTGTCATGTGTGGTGTTTATAAGCAGTATTGCAGTACTCCTGTTCATCCCATTTAGAGCTTAACTATAGGTAAATGTACGCAATTCAGATCCTCTGTGTGTTTCATGACTGATAATTTTTGCCCTTTTGCTCCTTTTAAATTTTGTTTGGTTAAAATAATTTTTGACAGAGACTCAAGAAAAATTGCTCTTATTATGCCATCTGTTCCTTTTTAATTTCTTTCATGAACATTCTCCAAGGGATTGTCTTGTCTCCTGGCTGCCAATTTCACTGTCAGAGTGACTGTTCACCCCAGGTTTTAACCCTGACCATCAGTTCTGTGGCGATCAGTACAGGGTTCCTGGATACTTCCCTTTCCACTGCTGAGGACATTTAGCAGTGTATCCGCTTGGCTGCCAAGAAAGAGATGCTTTCCTTCCCTGTCCTGCTGAGTTCCTGAATTCTAGTTTGTGACACTATTTTATTTTATTACATCCAAAATTCAGTAGATTTGTAAACTATTTTGGATTTTAAACCTCATGTGAAGGATTCTGGACTGTCTGGTTGATCTCAGTAATCTTTTGTTTGAATGCTGGTCCTTGCTATCAGACTCATGTCTACCTGTTTCTTATACCCCTAACTAGGAAAAGGCATGATTAGGGGAACTGGAACTTGTATATGGTCATTACTCAATGCATTTTAGCAGTGACATGAATTAGTGTCGTTTTTTGTATGAAACCTAAAAGGGCTTATTTTGGCACTAAAGTGAAATAATTCATTAAAAAATTATTAATGCGAGCCGGGTGTGGTGGTGCACGCTTGTAATCCCAGCATTTGGGAGGCTAAGACCGGAGGATCCGGGTTCGCGGCCAGCCTCAGCTGCCTAGTGAGGCACTCCGCAACTTAGTGAGACTCGGTTTCAAAATAAAGATTAAAAAATAGGGCTGGGGGTATAGCTCAGAGGTAGAATGCCCCTGAGCTCAATCCCCAGTGCCGCAAAAAAAAAAAAAAAAAAAAAATTATTAATGCAATTTTAAAATATAACTCATTGCTTTTGAAATGTATTTTTTCAGAATATTGATTCTTGTTGCAATGAGATACAACAATACTATGCTGAAAAAAAGGTTCATAAAAATTGAATGGGCTTATAAAATTATTTTATGATTTCTAATAAAGATATGTCTGCTGTAGAAAATTGAAAAAAAAGAACCAAAAGTTGTAAGAAGAAAATAAAAACAACTTGTTAATCTAACTGTTGCTATTACTGTACAATTCTTGGATCTTTTCTTACAAATATCTCACACACACACACACACACACACACACACACACACACGTTGTATTCCTCTATTCCATATCATTATAAATGCACTGGAAGATTTAATGACAACATTATAATTTATATACCATAAGATATGTTTCTCTTCTCCTATTTAGGAGCTTTTGGGTCATTCTGTTACTTTTTAGAAACTTTAAATCTAGTAAGTAAGGCTTAAATGAAAAGCTTTATAAATACATATTGAATAGCTTTTCTGATTATTTCCTTAGCATTAATTCCTAAAATGGAATTATTTGGTTTAAAGTACATGAACATATAAAATTTCTTTTTATGTATTTTAAAATCACTTCTGAAATGCATAAAAATATGATATTTTGTTGTTTTTACCAACTTGCTTTTTTAAAGGTAATTTGGTTGTTTCAGTTTGCCTTACTTTATTAGTGATGTTAAACATTTAATTATTTTTATTTTCTACTTGTATTTCTTCTATCCTTGCTTTTGACTCATATTTCTAATTAGTGTTGTTGCAATATTAGTATTTCTGTTTATTGATTTGTAAGGTAAATGCATCTTATATTTATTTAAATATGTTTTATTAGATTTTGCTTTATTTTTCCAAAACATCATTGATACATATCAACATATGTGTGTGTTTTAAGACTTATAATCTATTTCTTCTTTGTAATTTTACCCCATTTTTTGGAATATTTTATTATATTTCACGAGATTGTTTTTATTCCATATTTTTATGCTTAGAAGACCTTGAGGTATGTCTTCTGTAGCTTTACTTAAAACTTTAATCCATTAGATATTTATTTGTTTTATGGTTTTGGATACTCTAAAATAGAATTTTATTTATCTAGTGACTGTCCTTAGCATCCTTTATTGAATGATCTGATGTTTTATGGAATTTCCTTTACAAAATTGTTTTTACTGCTGTTATTATTACTGTGCATCACCGCTACTAGAACTTCTTACTATTACACAATTAGTTTGTATATATTTGGGAAGTTTTAGGATAGTCTCCTTCATTTCTACATTTCTGTCAATTCTTGTGTATGATCACATTATTTTAAGTGTTTTGGTGTGTGTGTACATGTACACAATTCATTTTTGTAATATGCTGAGCTATTTTTTTGTTAATTTAGTCTACCAGATAAGTAGTTCTGAGACTCTTATTTGTTTTTCTCCCTAGAATTTCAGGGGATTATACTGAAAATTATTGTTGATTTCTCAGAAGTCAGCCTACTTTTACATATCTTCCTTATGAAAATATAGATTTATCTGCATTCTCTCCAAGTTGGGCTAAAATGAATAGTTTCATAAACACATATTGAATAGGTTTTCTGATTATTTCCTTAGCATTAGTTCTTAACATGGAATTATTTGGTTAAAAATGTGTTGACATGTAAAATTTCTTTTTACAAATTATTAAATAAATTTCTAAATGTATTAAAGCATGATATTTTTGTTGTTTTTCCATTTTTTTGAAATATAATTTGCTTATTTTAGTCTATCTTTGATTATTAGTGAGGTTAAACATTCAATCACATTTATTTGCTATTTCTATATAAAATTATCAAATATTCTCCGTGTATGCATCTCAGAATTTTTGCTAGAAAAATTTTTCATTTATGATTTAGTAGCTATTTGGGTTAGAAATTACTTGATTTCTTCTTCAACAGGTTTTGCACATACCAGTATATATATGTGTGTATTTATTTATATTTGTACATACACACATTCAAACATAGAATTTATTAGAAGGAATTAGCTCACATGATGGCAGAGCCTGAAAGTTCTACAATTTACAACTTGCTGTTTGCAAGCTGGAGCCCCAGGAAAGATGGCGGTATAGTTTGCAAGGCTGGTGAACTGATGGGAGAGATTCCAGTGGAAGTCTGAAAGCCTGAGAACAATGGGAATGCTAAGGGAAGCAAAAGATGGACAGTCCAGCTCAAGCAGGCAGAGGGGGAACTGCACCTTCTTTCCCTGTTTATTCTCTTTAGGTCTTCAAGGGACCAGATAATTCCCACATGCTTAGGGGAGAGCCCTTAGCTTTTTTCAGCCCAATAACTCAAATGTCAATCTCTTCTGGAAACATCTTTAGGACACACTTAGAAATGATGTTTGATCTGTAGCCCTGTCAAGTTGACATAAAATTATCCAGTGCAATGGAATAAACAGCATTATTATTTTAACTTTTATCCTATTTCCTTCCTGATTTAAATATATGATTTTTCACTTGTAGTGAGTCATAAAAATATCCCAAAATATGTTATATTTTCATTTCCAATACTTGTTTCTGTTTTATGTCTGATAAATTTCTAGAAAGTTATAAAATAGTAACAGTAATATATCTTTGTTTTAGTCCTACTTTTATTAGAAATGCAAATTTTGCTTTCTGAGTCTTACTTAAGATATAAATTATTATATCTTGCTTTTCCTAAGAAATAGATTTAAAATCAAGAATGCAAATTAAAATTTATTAAATGCCATTTTAATTCTATTGAATTTGCCACATTTTTCTTTTACCTATTGCCACAAAATGCTGGATGACAGTTTTTCCAAAAGACTATTTCCTCTTTGTATTATTACTTTATCATATTACTGAATTTGGACTGCTAAAATTTTATGACTTATATTCAGTGAAAATTAGAATTTAGGTGGGTAGGAAATTTAGGATGTATGGGAAATAGATTTTAGGCCAAACATAATCCAAATTAGGAAGCAATAATGTTACTACTTTGAGAAATATTGTGAGGTGTTTGGTCCCATGTACTCTGTAGGTAATACTGGAAAATGCTGGGTGGGGAGAGAATGCCCTTTAAGCAGAATACCCTGTAATCTCTACTTGCTTACTCTTATCCTTCATGTTTGCCTCCTCCTGTTTTTCCTTTCTTCTTTTTAATGCTGTTTTGAGGAAATTTGAGGTTTAGGGGTGGACAGTCATGCCTCCTAGTATCAATTATTATTATTTTTTGTATACTTCATCAAATTATGTAGCCTGGCTATATAATAATTTATAACTTTGAGAAGTATTGAATAAACTTTATTTCTCTGGATGATTTCTGAAAGTAATTTTTATAATCATTTGAATATATTTTTCTTTTACTTACTCAGTTTTTTATTGTATAATTTTGGCTTATTCAATAATCTGTAGTTTTGTGGATTTTCTAGAAAATAACACATAGAATTTCCTTTGGTAACTTATTTTTTATAATTTTAACTTTAAAATAACTTCCATATATCTACTTTTCCATTTCTCACTGGATTAGTCATTTTTCCCTTTTATTGGGTTTGGCCCTTCTATTACTATATTTTTAAAAACCTCAGAACCTTTATTCAGTTAGTTGTCAAGATCTGTCATTGCAACATCAGACCTTTCGGTTCTTTTCCAACTTCTATTTTTATCGACACTGATTTTTGTTTGGGCTGGCATCTTTTTCTTTGGGGTAGGGAAGGAGGAGGTGTGGTATCCTCAATTTCCAGAATCTTATTAAAACCATTACCTCCAGGACAAATTCCATGGTCGATTTAATATAATTTTTCAAACCCCAAACATTATTAAAATACTTACTCTAAGTTTTGAATTATTCTTTGTTATTTTCAGGGTAAACTCTTAAGTTCTGTAGCATGGAATCATGCACTCCTGATGCTATTACTGCTGTCTTTCTTAACTTTCTCCTTCCTTCCTGTACTCTTTTTTTCAGTGCTGCTAGACCTATAAAGCACATCTCTCTCCTGCATCTCCTCCACTGCTGTTCCTCCTTCCAGTGCAGACACACACACACACACACACACACACACACACACACACACACACACAAACACAAACACAAACACACACACACACACATATCCTTGCCTAGCTGACAAAACACTGCTCAAGACTTTGTTCTAAAACAGTTTCTCCATGTTCTCCATGGCAGGTTTTCCTAACCTCTTTAGCAAAGGTAATGCTTCCTCCTACATTTTCCCCTTATGCCCCTTCCCCCCATCATATTGCTGAAATATTTTCAAGTGTTTTTTTTCTTTTCAGTACTAGAGATTGAACCCAGGGGCATTCTACCTCCTAACTACATCCCCAGCCCTATTTTTTATTCTTTATTTTGAAGCAGGGTCTCACTAAGTTGTGGAGGGCCTCACTAAGTAGCTGAGGCTGGCCGTGAACCTGGATCCTCTGGTCTCAGCCTCCCAAGTACTGGGATTACAAGTGTATGCCACTGTCTGCCTTCAAGTGTTTTTTTTTTTTTTTCTTCAGAAAACTGTTATTTTTTTCACCTTTTAACCTCTGAAGCTTAGAAAAGCAGTAGTATATACTATTAAGTGTAAGTTAATCTATTGAGAATCTTTATTATATGCATTCCTTTTCTAGGCATTGGCTGTCTTCTTGGGAGCCATACTGGGGGTAAAAAGTTGAGTTATCACTTCAATTTTAATTGGAACTCAATATAAATAATCAAAAAATTTTTATGAATGTGCTTCACAATTGTTTCTGAAATAGGTGTATTGTCTATTTGTGAAGTCTGATAATTTTCTCATAAATATGTAAAACTAAAGGATGTGGTTGATACAGAATTTCATATTCTATTCTTTATGCTCTATTCCACCCCAGCATGTGTTACAGTAAAGAATAAGCTGCCAGAATATGGTGGTTTTAAAATAATAAATTCTTATTGTCCATGTAATATTCTTAAAGAGAGTGGCTGTTGGCACATCTCTGCTCCTGGTCGTCATTCCTGAGCTCATTTTCTTCTGTCTTGCCTTTCACCATCACTTAATGGCACAATTATACCTGGGACACAAGCATGTCAGTGTTCTAGCTAGAAGAGAGGGGAAAGAGAAAAGAAGGATATTGCCGGCCCAGAAATGGCATATGTCCCTTCTGTGTACATTCATTCTAGCAGACTTCAGTAATGGAAGAATGCCTGCACTGAAGACTTTATAACATAGCTGGGTAGCTGTAGAGCCATGAGAGTGAAGGGAACAATAGAATTAGATGATCAACTAGCAGCCAACATTTATATTTCTACCCAAAGAATGCATATTTGAAAAGGTCAACTTGGAACTTATATATTCAAAAGAACTCTAAAAAGATACCAGCACAAAAAATGTACCATTGCTTTTTATTTTAGAATGACAAGTTAGTTGGATTTTGTAGGACTACAATAAAAATAAATTTAAAAAAAATTAAAAAAAAGAAGAACATAACAGTGGAAAAAAATATTGCTTAGATAATGTCTCTTGATATGCTTTTGTTGAGCAAATGAAGTCCTGATTTTCAGAAAGTGTTACCTTGGGAAATACAGATGTTTACTTTTAAGTGTTCACCTCATTTTTCATCTTTAATCTCTATATCAACATGAAAAGTTATCCTTGACAGAATGGTAAATGTTTTCCTAAAAGCATCTTACTTGGAGAGGTTCTAGATGAGCATTACTGTGAATGAAAAGAATTACCTGATGTAATTCTACATATTCCCATCAAAGTCACATTAAAGTATGGGAGGTTATGAGCAAGAAAAAAAGACCAATAGGGGCCACTGATCGTGTTCTGAACAAGCTGTGGTTTAGGATTTCATTCTGTAGAATAGGTCAGAAAAATGGAAACAAGTCTGTGGCTATCAAGAATAGTTTCATCTCTTCTGACCACTGAATGAGAACCGAAGGGCAGAGGGAGAAGCAATATGGTATGTCAAACTGGAATGAGGCAGTTACAGTAAAACCTGATGTGTAGTGTATCTGGTGGTGGAATTTTGATCCCTTATGAGAGAACTAGCTTAGTTATACCTCTATGAAGAAATATTAGCCACCAATTGCATAGAAAATGTATCATCTTTATTTGGTAAGAAATTGTTTCTAAAGTCTTTTTTGTGTGTATGCCCGTTTAAAATGTTTCCTATTTGTGCATTTCACATATAATGCTTCACTGGGGTAATAAAAAGAATGGGAATTCAGAGAATGAAATCATATTAGGTAGTTCTCCAGTAAATATGATAGAAACTTGAGACTGATTTTTCATTCTGCAAACCACTATCATGATATATATGTGAAACAAATACATAAGCATGTTAGTGTTAGGTTATAAAGAGACCTGTCATAAATTTGAGCTGGGATGAGCAGGATAATTTAGACATATTCTCTAGATCTTTAATATGGAACTGTGTACAAAATTAAATATGATTATTACTATTATCACTATTATTATTCGTAATATTTTAAAAATTCAGTATATCATTAAGATATAATTACGTTATCTCAAAATTTGTATTAGGTTGTGCTTGAGGAATCTTATTTGAATTTACATAGAGTACACAGACTAAATATCTGCCATTGTGTTCAGAAATTTAACAGTAGTTAAGAGATTTCTCATGATGCTAACATTCATAATCAGTATCTCCACCATCTATAAAGATTAATCGCATACAACTCAATGTTAAATCTTGATTCCAAATTTTGCATAGTAAAATATCCATTATATATTTAAAAATAAGATTATATATTAATGTATATAAACATCATATATGGAGTATACTCAGGTACAAGGCATTAGGGAACATTGGCCATTAATTATGGAAGAAACTATTGCTTTGCTTACCAGATTTAAAAGAGATAACGTGAATGTCTTTTTGCATCATATAAGAAAACTGAATTATGAAATTCAACATATCACTAATGTTCTCTAATGTTCTTTCAAACATTTTAAAATATGGAAAACTGTTTCATTTGGGGTTTTAAGGATATATGTGAATCTTTATGTACAATGAATAGAAATAAGCAATTTACAGTTTCTGTTAATAAATTTGAATGCAAAATACTTTGTGTCTTGTTGTGAAGTGACTTTAATATTATGATACATTATGTAAATTGAATTCACATTTTATTTAATATTCAAGCTTACATGAAATTAATATCAAAATTAGATATCAGTTTACAGTAAATTCATCAGTTTTAAGTGTACATGTGTGTGTTTGGGGGACATCTTCATAACTTCCTATTGTGAAATAAAAAATATAAAACTCTTTTCTTCACTAAAAAGTCAATTTTCTTCCATGGCATTTATATCATTGTACAAAGTTTTGATAATTGGAACATTACGGCACAAATTTATACCTTGCTAATGATTATCCTTTCTAATGATATCTAATGAGTATTCCAAAGCCTTGTCATAAAAGTTAAATGATAAGACCAATTGTTTAAGGAAGGCGAACAGCAACAAAAGAAAATATGCAGATGTAGTTGAACTCTACACATCTGTGTCTCCTTACACTTTTCATTATAGTTCAACTAATATTCTAAACATTTGATTTGAAGAAGAAAAATTTAACAATGAAATGGCAATGACAAAAATCAGTTACTATTTTTGTAATTCTGACAACCTGTTCAGAAAGTTTTTCAGTTTATAGTTGAGACAATAAAAGTAATTCAATGCAAACAATTCATGCTCATTGGTCAGAATATTAGATAAGACATTCGTAATGATTGAAAACTAAGTCAGTTATAAAATAAAAATGATATTCTACTATACCTTAGATTGCTATTACAAATGAGCAATAGGTAGTGTCTTGATTATATCCTGATTTTTCTATAATTGTA
This sequence comes from Graphiurus murinus, assembly GCA_004027655.1. Taxonomy (NCBI): domain Eukaryota; kingdom Metazoa; phylum Chordata; class Mammalia; order Rodentia; family Gliridae; genus Graphiurus; species Graphiurus murinus. The sequence goes on from PVLC010023185.1 coordinate 20,931, forward strand.
ATTGAATCTGTATTGCTAGATAATCATAAATATAGCTCATTCTGTTGACTATCCATGTTCTGTGCCTCTTGGAATTCCTATTTTCTTGGATGCAAATAGGAAGCAATTAAAACTCCTTAAATTCAGAAGGTTTGATCAAGTGTTAAGAGACAGAAGGAAATGATAATGCACTCCTAAATTCAATTTTAAAAGTTAATATTTGATACTGTGCCTTTTAGTCCAGTTGCTCACATAGCAATGTATTAGCCTTTCAGGGCTGCATTTTTATCCTCACACTCTCTACTTTGGATGCTTTTCTTTCTGAACAATGTGAAGGATTTCAGACATGATTTCACTTTATTAATCAGGCTGCATTTAAGCACAGTTGTGTCCTGATAGGATCACAGGGTAGCTTTGTATAAAATTTGCTCTTATTTAGCATCTATAAAATTTTGGCCAAATACAATTTTGGTCTTTACTTCTTATCAAATATTCTGATATTCCTTCTGCAATAGCTATGTTTAATAACTTCTGATGCATCAATATAGAAAAGGGAAAACAGAAGATCAGGATGTAATTTTTATAATCATTTAGATTTTGTATGTTTCTGTTTTCTCAGAAATTTTTAACTTGCAAATATTTAATATTTAGCTAGGAAATATTCAGGTACAAATAATTAATGTGATAGGAAATGATTATGGATACTGAGTTTAAATGGAAGTTAACAATGAATCACTAAATTCTTCATTGAGATAACTATGTTTCTATAATGCAAGATCAGCTACCCTTGAGATACAAGGGAGAGATTTTCAGATTATAGAGTTATATAATACTTTTATTAATTTTATAGACTCAGACTGCCAATCAATCAGAGCCAGTTTTTAGTTCACAATTGCCTTTTATTTAGTGTGAAAATTACATTTGCCCTCAGAGATAAGGAAGATGATATGAAATAGAATCATAGGTAAGGGCACAAACTTTTCCTTGGCATGGTTTCTTAGACATGCCAGCCAATGAAAAGTGAAAAGTTAGGATAGAGAAATGATCAAAACAAAACAACAAAAAAGGCTCACAATAGAAAAATGTGAGTTTAATAAAAGAGGCTGTACAAATGGTTAATAAACAGGTGAAAAAGTTTAAATCCACTCATAATAAGACAGAGAGATTAAAGCCTTTATACCAATCCAATTAGGCAAGACTGATGTATATATGCCAAGATGAGGAGGAACATATGCACCAGCTAGTGGAAGTAAATGTTTACTCAAGTTCTAGGATTGACAGTTGGAAGAAGTCAACATACACTTAAATAATTGTCATGCTTTTGAATGGAGATATCTTCCTTTTAAGCATATTATCTAAATAAAATAGTAAATATACACATGATTTGTTTAAAAATATGTATTTATAGAGTATTAGATTACTGCCACATGATGGCATATTTTGCAGCCATTAAAATTGTTTGAAAGAATATTAAAGAATTGAAATAAACTTCCCTATATAAATTAAATGAGAAACACAGACACAAAATAGACATTTCTTAGTGTCTACAGCTGTAAAAAATATACTTTCATAGGAAAACTATAGAAGGAAAATAAAGGATATTTTCAAGACTATGTGTTTTTCTGATTGTGAATTTCCTACAACAAACATATTAATTGCAATGAATAATAAACATTACTCATAAACAAAAAAGTCAAAACTAAACTCAAGGAAATAAATAGCTATTTACCTACAAAATGTTGAATGGAAAGGAGAAAATACACAAAGTTAATTTTTGATGGAATAATCTACAAATACAGTCAATCAATTTAGTAAAAAGTAAAATCAATCAGTTGATCAATTCTCTCAAAACAGTAAAACATTTTGTCAGCTGCCCAAACTAAAATGACTTGTCAATTGACTGTATCGACTAACTGCTTTGCAGCTGTGAAGACATGTTTTTGGAGAAAGAAAAGGTTGCTGAAAAATACTTAGTCAGTGAAACTTAATAACAGGGCACAGTGGGAGATCATTAAAATGAATCCTCTCGCTTCATTGAGACAATATATTGTGATGCAGATTGTATTGATTTACAGCAAGCATCTATGAAATTGGTGTTCCCTTCAGTATGCCCATATATTAAAATCTGTATATTATTAAAGTCAGAATGCAGAATTGTTTGATATAGTTTTAATGAACAGCTAAGCTGTTTAGGGTATATTTTAGTTATTGGATGGTCTTTATAGTCCTTTCTAGCATTACACAGAAATGCATTAACTAATTGCATTTACTATTTTTCCTGTCCCTACTGCTCATGTGAAAAGAAAATGAGCAGTCCAGTACTTTGTCTCTAAACTGCTTGTAATGATGGTTCTATATTTGTGGCATGTAGTGAAAATAGTCTGTCCATTGTCAAGTTCCACACTTGCATATGAAATGCTATCATCACCCACTGTTATGAAGAAGCTCATTGTTGTCTGCTCTTTCTTCAGTGTGTGGCTTATTCACATGGTTTCTTCAAAATAAAACTGACTTAAGACACTTACCTTTACATTGAGCAGCCATTTTCAACATTAAAGCCAGAAGGGAAAATCAGGAATAAAGGACATCAGTTGTAAAAGGCATCTTGGTGTGTCCATGTTGATGTACCTTCAGCCTCCAAAATTTTGGGTACCTTCAGTTCTCATGCTCAGGTTTATTGCACTGTGTTGCTCATGTTCTTATACATTGTAAATACATTGGATTTCAGAAACTCTGAATTATAGGATTTTAGAGGAAGACAAAAATCTTAATGAAGACCTTCCATTTTCCTAATGAGAATCAGAAGTCCAGAGGATTCATGGAAATTGCCTAGGATCAGAAGGATTTAGGGAAAAAAAAAGATAGAATTAAGCTTTTTTTCTGTCTCCCTGTTATACATAATTTCCTTCTGCATTAGAGACTACAGATAAAACATCTCAACACTCAACAGCATGATGATTAAAACCATGGACCCTGGAACCAGACTTCTTTGGTTCAAGTTTTGGTCCTTACTAGCTCTTTTACCTTGGGTAAATTACTTAACCTCACTGTCCATCACTTATGTGTAAAATGAAAATAAGAATACTACCCATATTCTGAATGTAATTGAGAAAAGTCAATGAGCTAATATTTTTTAGATGTATAAAATAATACCTGGTATAAGTTAAATGCTCTGTTTTCTTTAAATATAAATACCAAAGGAAAAACAATCTAGGCAAAGATGGCATATTATTCCTTAAAGATATCTGTCTTTATATCTACATACATATCTACCTACCTACCTATATATCACTTTTGATATTGTAGTCAATGTTTGCTTTGATAATCCTAATTCAATATAAAGGAAGTATTGGTACCATCTCACAGGGTTCTAAAGATTATTGGAGTACATGTGTTGTATCTTTAATATATTTAGCCCGTACTTTTAAAAACACATCCTCTATGCTTCTATTGCTTAAATGCTTTTAATGTGGGCCTTTTTTAGTTGATCATTTAAAATGCACTTTTAAGCAACAAAGATGTAATTTTAAGTTTTAGTATGAGAGAGGACAATGCTGAACTGTATCTAAAACACGATACTGATTAAGTTTTGTAATTTATAATTCAGCATTTGGTACTAATATTTATTTTTATTCTTTTGTCTTTCCCTACTGTAATCCCTGGACAATATTATGGACATATCCTATAAACAATGTCAATCAATATTGAACTTCTTATAGAATACCTTAAAGGTATATAAACTTATGAATACCTTAACCTAAACATATATTTTTGAATTAAAAAAAAGACTGATTTTTATACAATTTAGCTTGAAGCTTATATTTTAACTTTATTGAAGGTCAAATGATTCAATCAACTTATATTCCTTCAATGTTAATAATGTACCCCTTTTTAATGACCATATTTGCAAAGGATGCTTTTAGGGGGACAGTTTTAGCCATTTCACTAAAGGGGTGTTCACACTTGGGCAAAACAGACTCTGGCTTAACATTTTCTGTGTGTGTTTGAAATGGCAACTGCACTGTCATGCAGGCTTCCCATTCTTGAGCTATTTTCAGCTCTGGCTGCTTTAAAACAGAGTGGAGAGCGAAGCAGCAGCTACGGCAGGGTGAGCTGGATCGTGCACTTTCAAGTGTGGCGCTGGCCTTAAAGAACAATCTGCTGAATGGCATTGAAAGGATAAGACCCAGAAGAGATACTATGTTCTCTATTTTAATGCTTTCTGAGTGCCTTGAAAGTGATGCTTGACCTGTGTATCATAAATCCAAACCAGAACATTTTAGAAGAGTCATTTATATCTCAGCTTTTCATGCTTTCATTGCATCCCATGATAGTGCATTTCATCAGATTATTAGTTAGACTAAGTGCTTCCTAGGGGCACTGGGAGTTGACATATGTGGAGCTGGTTGATCTGAATGGCACATTCTAAATGAGGTGTCGTGCTTAAGTCACTATGAATTATTTCGGTGAGGCTATTATATTTTGCCCCTTTTCACCCCAGAAGGATCCGAAATGGACTACAACTAGATTCATTCTGCTGAGCGCGAACTTCTTGCTTTACCTAAATTTAGGTTTCTTGGCTTTTAGTTCGAGTACTAGAAGAGAAAAAAGAATGGACAACTCATTTGTTAGTGGTAACACGAACAGGCTTTCTCTGAATGAATACAAAAAATGAGTGAATGCAAGGAAGAAGAAGAAAAGAATTCAGGGATGGTGAGGAAATAGCCTACATCTTAGATGGATGTCCAATTTACCTCATATAAAAATGACTCAAAGGACGGTTTATGTAAGATTTTTCTTTGAAGTCATCATATGTGCAAGGGAGAATACGGTGAAATAAAGTACTAACTGAGTCACTGAGTTTAAATAAGATTCAATCAACTCTCAAGAAATTGGTGGATTTGTTAGAGCTAGGAGGCCTATGATTCATACGTGTTCCTCTCCATGTTTTCACATTTCGTCCTTGATATTTTTAAACAAATTCAGGACATTGAATCAATGCTGTAGGTACTTTAATTTCTTCTTAGTTTGGGAATGGTTTCTTGTTATT
>PVLC010023186.1:0-25929 GCA_004027655.1 Graphiurus murinus
CTCTCCACCTTCATCCCTAACCTCCTCAACCTCTGGTTACCACTAGTCTATTTCTATGAAACCAATTTTTTTCGCTTCTACATGTGAGAACATGTACTATTTGTCTTTCTGTCCCCAACTCATTTCACTTAACACAGTGCCCTCCATTCCATTCTTGAGATAGAACATCTCAGTTGCAGGGGACAGACTTAGGAATGTGAAAGTGTCTGTGGAAAGGCAGGGTAGTAAAAGTCCTCCAGTTTCAGATAGGATGGATGCTTTCCCTGATAGGTGGTTCTAAAGAGCTGGTTGACTTGTTGCTTGTGTGCCAAAACCACATGCTTCACATGATCAAGGAAAATGATTTTGTGTAAAATATTGAAAAGGAAGACTCCCCTGTCCTCAGTGGCACATTAGCTTGGTGAGTTTGACTCTGAAGGCAACAAGAAGCTAAAGCATCATGATCACACTCTGAAAGCCTTTTGAAGAAGGGGATGGGGAATTTTAGCAGTAGAATCAACAGGATTTGGTCATTGAATTGAATCAAAGTAGGGCGAGGAGTCAATTCCAGTCTTCTGGCTTGGGTGACTGAGTGGATGATGGCATCATTCACTGTGATGGGGAAGTAGCCCAAGAAGAGGTACAGGCATGGGAAGAGGTTAGAAGATGTGCACCCTTCTGTACATGTTGAGCTTTGGGTCTCTGTTGGACAGCCTGCCACAGCTCCTTAATAGCTGGATCTTGAGCAAGGTACGCTGGAATCCTGCAAGGCAGATGATTCCAAAGAAGGAATGCGTGGCATATCCCACTTTGCATGTTATATTCTGGAAATTTTGGGTGCTTTGGGTTTTGTTTTTGCATTAATTATAAAGGAAAATTTCTTAGAAACAGATGGTGGCCAGATGGATAGTGATTTCTTAATATTAACTGAAAAAGCAGTGTCTTGAGACAATCCATAAGAAATTCATTAACCACATACAAACAGTCAGGAAATGGACTTTGCAAGCTTAGTTACTAAACAACCTTATGTTCCCTCTCAGCACACAGGTATAAAAATAGAATAAGCCAAAGAGATTTAGGTCTTCCATTATATCTATGGGTAAAGAAGGCTTTAAGACAGATAGTTTTTGCCCACTTCCACCTTGTCTCCCTGGAATTTCACAGGGTACATTAACTCTCTAGCTGCCTGAGAAAAAGATAAGAACACTGATAAAAGAGCTAAAGAAATAGTATCAATAAACACGCTTACATGAATGGGTAAAGATTTAAACTAATGGATTTAGGCTATTTGTCACTAACCTTTAACACTGCTTTGTACTAAAAGAATATATATGTATTGTATTTTATAACCTTTACTGTTTTCTTAACCCCATTAAATGTCATGGGAAATGGCTTTTCTAGTTAAAGATATACCTACTCAATATTCCTGTTCTATATGCTTCACTGCTAAAAAGATAGTATAAAAGCAGCTACTAACAAGCAATAAACAGATACGCTTCTTCACCGCATTCGGTGTGAACGTATTCTTGCGACATCTCATTCTACACCTGTTGAAGGAGCCCAGACCCCACTGTCTAAAGGACTGGACCCCCACAACAGCCAAATAGAAGGTGGTCAATTTCCATATGGACCGAACACTGGTGAGAAAATGGGGCTAGAAATATAGATTTGAGGCTTAGGATAAAGTCCCAAGGAGGAATGACATTTTAAGGACTAACAATATCAACAAGAGAAGTGGGGGTTGTACAGGGAAACATTGGACTAAATGGAGATGTTATAGCCTACAAGTGACTGGATTCACAGGGAAACTGTTTTGAGAAACTGCAGTCCAAATAATCCACCATTCTCACCTTTGAAATTATTCCTTCTAGAACTCAGTAAAAGCAACTGTGTGATGGATTGGCATTAAACACTCAAAATCACCAACCTTCTAGTCGGGCATGGTGGCACATGCCTATAATCATAGTCTGAGACAAGAGGATCACAGGTTCTAGGCCAGCCTTGGCAACCTAGTAAGATCTTCAGCAACTTAGTACAAAAGACTCTGTTTCCAAATAAAAAATAAAATGGGGCTGGGGGTGTATTTTGAAGGTAGAATGCCCCTAGGTTTAATCCCCAGTATAAATAAGTAAATAAATAAATAGCCAACCTTCTACAGAAAAACTTTCTTACAAGGATCTGATTTTTTTTTTTTTTTTTTTTTTTTTTTTTTTTTTTTTTTTTTTTTGCGATACTGGGGATTGAACTCAGGGGCATTCTACCTCCGAGCTACACCCCCAGCCCTATTTTTTATTCTTTATTTTGAAACCGAGTCTCACTAAGTTGCGGAGTGCCTCACTAGGTATCTGAGGCTGGCCGCGAACCCGGAACCTCCGGTCTCAGCCTCCCGAATGCTGGGATTACAAGCATGCGCCACCATGCCCAGCTTAGGATCTGATATTTCACATCTGTGTTTGAGCACACAATGGCATAGTGGTCAGTATACCTTGAAAGGCACAACACATTGTATGTAAAGTATGGTTTCAATCGATACAGAATATCGAACAGAAATAGGTCACATAGTAATGGTGAAAAGAGGGGGAGGGATGCTGATCATGGGTTACTATGACTTTGACTAAGTCACTTAGCCTTTCTGAGCATCCTTATGTATAAAATAGGTAAGCTCTGCCTACCTTATAGGATTATTGTGCTAAATGAGATTTTTTAAAAAGCACTGTGAAAATTATAAAAAACTACAAATCTCACTTTAATGAAGGAGCTTCCAAACAGTGTTTTGTTCCACAGAAATCAGTTTTTTTCTAAGGTGACCTCAACTTAGATGATGCTTGATGCTTAATAATGTTTGATGCTTCTTAGAATGAATGAATAACTTTAGGGTTTTTTTGAATGAGATCTCAAAAGTCAGAAAATTCTACAATTGTGTTTATTTTTTTACTAGAAATTAAATGAAGATGTACAGGCTAGTTGTGATGGTGCATACCTATAATCCCAGTACTTGAGAGATTGAGACCAGAGAATCTCAGGTTGGAGGCCAGCTTCAGCAACTTAGTAAGACCCTGTTTCAAAATAAAACAAGGCTGTAGGTCAGAGGTAGAATGTCCTTGGGTTTAATCCACAGTAAAACACACACGCACGCACACACACACACACACACACACACACACACACACACATGATGTACGGTACTCCATATTTCATTGCAAATCTGATTTGTACTAGAGCACCAAAAGCTCTTTGGCTATGGTCTTTATACGTCTCCTGCCTCTAAATAACTTTCCTTGTGAATTTTTTTTTCTTTTTTTTTTTTTCGGTACTGGGGATTGAACTCAGGGGAATTCTACCTCCGAGCTATACCCCCAGCCCTATTTTTTATTCTTTATTTTGAAACCAGGTCTCACTAAGTTGCAGAATGCCTCACTAGGTAGCTGAGGCTGGCTGCGAACCCAGATCCTCTGGTCTCAGCCTCCCAAATGTTGGGATTACAAGCGTGCGCCACCACGCCCAGCTGTGAAATGGTTTTAAATGAACTTTTAAATGCCAGCTTCCTGCAAAGGCTCAGCATATATTTATAAAAACTTTTCTGCTTGCTGGGACACCCTGTTAATTGCCACCTAGTATCAATATTGGACTTGCTTACCTGCAGGCTGTTTAGAAGTGGAAGCCTTACCAGACCATCTGCCAAATATTGCCATTGGAAATGCTTTTCTCTATTACTGTAATGAAATCACTAAAATGATTTCCTGTTCCTAGTCCTTGTTCAGATCTTCTATCTACTGTCAATAAGAGGATATTAAAATACTCAGGAAAGTCCACATATCCTTTCATCCTGGTCCACAATGAAGCACATGGCTTTGTGTTTTAGTGATGGAAATAATAAATAATCAATGACGTCAAGCCTATTGTAATAAAAGAAGGCTGCTTATTAAATTCCCTTTCTCCAGCTGTTTTTTCTTTGACATCATGGGATCTGTTTATAATGACTTTTATGGGTTTTCCCCCTTACATTCACAGTTTATATGGTTACATGAGTAATTGAAGTTCTGGGAACAATCTCTTCATGAAAATTATACCTTCCTGCTCAGGTCCAACATGGATACATACTTCAACAATGGGACAGTGGGAAGAAAGAACAGAGATTTTGTTTTTGAGATGTTTGACTTCCTCAAACATGGGCTTCCAGAAAGGAGTATATTGGGAAAGCACAGTGGATGAATCGTGTGGAGTACATATGTAATCATAGCCTACAATTCAAATGAGTGCCCATACTGTGGCTTTGTTATGTCACTCAATCAACATAGGGTCATGTAATTTTAAGAGGCGCCTGTTGGGCCCATACCATTTGAGAAATTTGGCATCTCTGGAAATTTACTCCTTCTTTGGGACTGTATTTGGGGAGGGTAGTGGCATTTATAAATCCATAAGTATACTTTCTTCAAAATAAAACTGATTTTTAACTTTTCCTTTCTACCTATAACCAGGAACAAATATTAACTTGACCAGTCAGCAAGCACTTCTGGAGGGAACTCCTAAGCCCTTTAACTTAATTATCACAGAGAAGGCTGTACTTTGTCATGCTAGGGAGAAAAAGAATCTGTTGATGTTGTGGATCTTGGAACAAAGTCCCTAAATTAAACTCTAAAATTTCTTTTCGTGTTTGTTTTAGGTTTGGACAGACCAGATAAATAATCTAGGAATTGTCTTAATTTTTATGATTATTGAATTCAGTATTCAAAGCAACTTAAAGAGAGTTATTACTCCAAAGGTACCCCTCCCCATTTTTTGTCCACATCAATGATACCTGAATGGCCTTTAAGAATGCAAGTTTTAGAGCTGGGTGTGGTGGTGCACGCTTGTAATCCCAGCATTTGAGAGGCTGAGACCGGAGGATCTGGGTTTGAGGCCAGCTTCAGCTACCTAGTAAGGTACTCTGCAACTTAGTGAGACCCTGTTTCAAAATAAAGAATAAAAAATGGGGCCGGGGGTATAGCTCAGAGGTAGAATGCCTCTGAGTTCAATCCCTACTACTGCCAAAAAAAAAAAAATGCAAATTTTACATTTTCACATGAGCTTTAATTGATCTGTAGATTTTTCTCTTTCATTCTATTTGAACAATTTTGAATGTGGATTAGCTAGTTCTTTAGAGCACTTATGGGAAGGCACACACTTTCCCAGAGCAACTCACTCACCAAGTACTTGAGGATTATTTTATCTTTTAGAAAGTGGGTAGCCAAGCATGGTGGCACATGCTTGTAAGCTCAGTACTTGGGAGGCTTAGGCAGGAAAATCACAGATTTGTTGCCAGCCTCAGCTACTTAGTGAGGCCCTCGGCAAGTTAGTGAGACCCTGTTACAAAATAAAGAATAAAAAATAGGGATGGGGGTGTAGGTCTGAAGTAGAATGCCCTTGGGTTCAATCCCCAGTAACACGCACACACACACACACACACACACACACACACACACACAAGAAAGTTGCTAACTTTCTTAAAGGTTGTACTCTGAGCACTGTCACACCAAGGGAAACCAGGAGGCTTGTGCTGCAGAAGCCCTTTGGAGGAACGTGCCAACTGCTCCGTAACCATGAGCTGGCTCTCCTTTGATGGGGAGATTAATAGTTTCCATAATTATATCATCCTGGTTGTTATGGGCCCAGAGTTTACTCAGACTTGAAAGAAATGGAAGTTAATTGAAAAAGAAAAAAAAATATGTCTCCCTCTCTTACTTCCTCTCCAAACCTCTCATCTAGGGAGGCAATAAGAAAGAGATTCTAGGGGTTTGTTGCCAAAGGAGCCAAGCTGTTTATTTCTTTTTGCATTTCTGAAAATAAAGAACCAGAAGAAAGCAGTTAGGTAGTGGAGAGGGGGTAGGCATGAGCAGAGGGGTGCAGCTATGCTTAGATAATTCCAAACAGCAGAAACCCTGAGCAGTGGTTCCAGTGTACATGTGGAGGGTTGTCTTATGAAGCTGTGGACACCTGGTCATGGGAATAAGTGCAGAGGGAGCAGAAAGAGGGTTTGTAGTTGATATGATTGTCATCAACAGAATTGGGTTGATCTAGGGATTTTTACCTGTGTCTATGTCTGCCATAGGGAAGACTCTATGAGCTTATTGGAGTTTGGGAAATGCATATCTTTGGTTAAAGTCTTTTCTGGCTTTAAAACTTGAGCTGAAGATTTTCTATTTTAAGCCCTTATCATCACTCTTGACCAATTCTCTTCAACTACATACAAGTGCTGACTTCTGTTGCTGTGGAGAATGTCAGTGGGCAGTGGATTGGTTCTCCGCGGGAGAACTGAGCTGTTAATAGAACATAGCATTCGTGAAGAGTATGATCCCTCTAGTCAGAGATTAACTTCCAATATGTGATTGCTAGGTACTTTGCTGAAGTTTATTGGACTAATAAGAGAGAAACTGTAAAGGAACTCTTCTCATTCTTTCATTCATTCCACAGTCTGTTGTTGTGTTTTGGATTTACCATATGTTAAGCCGGGCATGGTGGCACATGCCTGTAATCCCAGTTCTTGGGAGGCCGAGACAGGAGGATCACAGGTTCAAGGACAGCCTCAGAAACCTAGTGAGACCATGTTTCAAAAACAACAACAACAACAACAACAACAAAAAATAATAAAAAGGACTGGGGGTACAGCTGAGAGAGAGAGAGAGAGACCGACCCTGGGTTCAATCCCTAGTACCAAAAAACAAAACAAAACAAAAGACAGGAGGAAAACAAGAGAGGTAGTTAATAGCTGTTCCATCAGTTCTAAGGTCCATGTCATTCCCTGCAGCAGTGTACTTTCGCTCCTCCAAGTTATGTGCTAACCAGACATTTGAAACTCCCTAGAGGCTTGCACAAATGTAAGAGATACATAAGCCCATGCCATTTGAGAAATTTGGCATCTCTGGAAATTTACTCCTTCTTTGAGACTGTATTTGGGGAGGGTAGTGGCATTTATAAATCCATAAGTATACTTTCTTCAAAATAAAACTGATTTTTAACTTTTCCTTTCTACCTATAACCAGGAACAAGTATTAACTTGACCAGTCAGCAAGCACTTCTGGAGGGAACTCCTAAGCCCTTTAACTTAATTATCACAGAGAAGGATGTACTTTGTCATGCTAGGGAAAAAAACAATCTATTGATGTTGTGGATCTTGGAACAAAGTCCCTAAATTAAACTCTAAAATTTCTTTTCGTGTTTGTTTTAGGTTTGGACAGACCAGATAAATAGTCTAGGAATTGTCTTAATTTTTATGATTATTGAATTCAGTATTCAAAGCAACTTAAAGAGAGTTATTGCTCCAAATGTACCCCTCTCCTGTGTTGTCTGAGTGACATAACAAAGCCATGGCATGGGCACTTGCTTGAATTGTAGGCTATGATTATATATGTACTCCACACCCACCCATCCACTGTGCTTTTCATATACACTCCTTTCTGGAAGCCCATGCTTGACGAAGTCAAACTTCTCAAAAACAAAGTCTCTTTGCTCTTTCTTCCCACTGTCCCATTGTTGAAGTATGTATCCATGTTGGACCTGAGCAGGAAGGTATAATTTTCATGAAGAGATTGTTCCCAGAACTTCAATTATTCATGTAATTGAAAAAAAAAAAAAAAGGCCTATGTATGTATAGGCCCTCCTTACTGCAATTTATATTCAGGCCTAACAGCACCCCTTCACCACTGCCCACCTCCCATGGCAAGGGCAGTGATAAATGTTTGTCCCTGCTCCTCTTGATGGACTTTACAAGAAATAGCCTCTTGAGCTGCTACCATTCCAATCTAGGGCTTGGCCACATCCCTCTTACAAAGGGAGGCTCTGAGGTTTGGCACTCCCGAGCTGCTTAAAGTTCCCCTGCAATGTCAATGCTGAGTCAAGAGGTAGTGGACATGCCAGTAAGTCTACCATATTGGGGTGATGCCATAGCGGGGGGTGGGGGGTCAGGAGGAGCTGGTCCAGGAGGCTGGAGGAATGATGTGTATACAGGGGACTCAAGGAGGCACCGTGGATCCTCACCTAGGTCCCAAAGATAAAACCCTGGACTTGTGGCAGCTGCAGGACATGGCCTCAAACAACACTGGAAGCTGTGAGACCAGGGTTGGGAAGAATACAATCTGCTTTACTCCACCACGGAGTCTCATAGCTCCCCTTCTCTATCCACTTGAAACCATCTTAGGGGGAAGCTGATTAAGAACACTAAATCTTTCTTTTTAAACACTGGGCAGTTCTTAAAGAGTCTGTTTAAATTATTGGAGCAGAATACATTTAAACTGAATTGGAGGATCTTTGGTTTATTTTTCTGCTACTAACAGGTATGGGCTCCAGCGAAATATCCATTTTGTGACAGATAAAATGAAGCTGTTCCATTTTCTTTCCACATATGAGTGATAGTATGAGTTGAATTTTGAGGCTCTACAACATGGGGAGAGAGTGGGAGGAGATGAATTTGCCAAAGTTTTAGCAGCTAAGTCCTTACTCCTGGAATTTCTACAGGCAGAGATATGGTCAGTATTCCTCTACATACATTCATTTCTAGGAAGCAAAGCAGAGGACAATAGATAAGATTTTGTTACATTTCAGAAGGCTTGCTGACCTTCTTTCTTCCTTTTCTTTTTCTTCCCTTCCCTTTCTTTTTCACTTATACACTCAACAGGTGTTTACTGATTACCACCAGCATGTCAGGCACAGAGCTCAGTGCTCAGGATACGGTGCTTGGCATGTGGCACTTGTGGTCCATGGTCTCCAAGTGTTAGATAGATAAAAGAAAAGTATGCCCCCTATCCAGAGGCCAGCTTCCCTGAAATTAATAAAGCTTGAGCTTCAGGGAGTGGTTCTCAAACTTTGATGTACACTGGAATCACCTAGGGATCTTTACAAATACTGATGCTGGCTCCCATCCCCAGATATTCTGATTTCATTGGTATAGGGTGCATATGGGATAACAGAATTTTTAAAAAGCTCCCTCAAATGTTTCTAAGACTCGGCCAAGTTTGAGAACCACTGGAGTAAAGGCTTCTTAACTTGCTGGGGCCCTTCTAAGACCCTAGGAAGTGCCTAACATTTTTTCCCAGCATTTAAGTTCTGTATTAATATGAGTTTTAAAAACAAACATCCAGCCAGGTGTGGTGGCCAATGCTTGTAATCCTAGTACAGGAGGATGGCAGGTTTGTGGCCAGCCTCAGTAGTTTAGTGAGGCCTTCTGCAACTTAATGAGATGTTGTTTCAAAGTAAAGGAATATAATAGGGCTAGGGGTATAACTTGGAGGTAGAATGTCCCTGGGTTCCATCCCCAGTAACACACACACACACACACACACACACACCAAAAACAAAAACCAAGCATCCATACCAGTGTATGGATGAGGATGGGAGGGCAGGGCTGGGTGAAGGAATTCTGCTCTAATGGTAATAAAGCTCCAGACTCATCCCATCCTGGATTTCATAGTCTCCCAGAGATGCATGATACTTAAAAATTACGTGCTACTTCTTAAAAGCAATCTTCTTCCAATGGATATGAGTTTGGGCTGAATCATCTTTTAAAGGTTCCCAATGGTGTCATGGTGTTGCACCTAATGGACTTTCTTCCCCAGTCCATTGTTGCTAACCACCCTCATCATCCTGACTGGAGCACCAGTCACCTCAAACCTGCAGATGCCACAACCTCTCTGCCTAGCAATTTTGAATTTGAAAATTTGTAATCTTTTTCTTGAACAGGGCCCCAAAACTGACAGAGCTTCAGGTGTCACAAAACACCCTCTGACCTTTCCCATCCTTGAGGTGGTCATAGTCCAGTCAGCTGGCTACTTAGCCAGCATGAGCTTACCAGACATGTAACTTGGCTGTAAAAGAGGCAGATTAAGTCTTCTTGTGGTTACCATCACAGACAAGCTAAATCCTTACAAGCAACAGATGTCACTTTTTAGGGCCTTGCTTACCCTATTTCTTGACCTGTGACCTTCACAGTGATTTTTGCAATGCTTTCAAAAGAAACTCCATTAGGGAGTAGAAGAATTAGTTGCTACAAGTTGCAGGGTTCCATAGTCTTATTGGGCGTTGCATCATATTGATTGGATTTCATGGCATTTCTAATGCAAGGCCTTTGTAAGAGAAACATTGTGGTCCTTTTCTGTGTCCCAGGAGTTCTGTGCTTCCTACCTTTCCTAGAGGAGTTGCCTGGTGACACTTATGAGGCTGATTTAAAGCTTTGCAGAATTTGTTCAGTGATTTTATTACCCAGGCAAACAATAACCATTTCTGATGCACTTGAGCTGGTTGGCACACAGGATGGCCATGTGTGGAACTTCCTCATCTGTGCCTTTGGCCAGGTGCACATCTAGGATTGTGTCTCCGTGACTCAGTGGGGTGTGCATGAACACAGTCTGAAGAGGAAGAAATGGAGCTCACGATGCAGGAGCCCATGAGAGGCTTTGGCAGAGTTTTGAAGTGGTGCTGAACTCACTAAGTGGCTGTTTACCCATATCATCTACAAAGGCTGATCTGGGGTACTCTGAAGCTTCCTTTCCCTGGACATACTTTGCAGCAAGTATTCTTGGCCCCTTCTGTGTATCAAACATTTAGTAAGTTACATCTAGGTTATGTATGCATCTGATAATCGGTGGCTTTGCTGTCCACTGAGGGGAATGTTGGGTAATATATAAGCCAGAAACCCCTCCCTCCCCTAGTGATGGATGAAGGCAAAGGCATGGCTGTTAGCCAGGTGTAGTGACACATGCCTTTAATCCCAGTACTTGGAAGGCTGAGACAGGAGGGTTGCAGGTTAAGGCCTACCTCAGCAATTTAGTGAGACCTTGCTTAAAAATAAAAATAAAAATAAAAATAAAAATAGGTCTGGGGGTGTAGCTCAAAGCTAGAACACCCATAAGTTCAATTCCCAGCTACACACACACACACACACACACACACACACACACACACACACACACAAAGGTCAGGCTGCTACCCTCTCTAAGGAAACTAGGGCATTATTTATTAATTTCTGCCACTGTGGAGCTTGTAAAGTATTCTAATATCTGGCTGGCAACCTACGAGAAACTCCCTTGATTAACCTCTTCCAAGGTGGGGTCCAGGGCATTAGTACTATTTGGATAGGATTTTTCCAAAGAGGAGAAGGACATCTCTCCCTTCTGTCCACTTGGAACTCTGAGTCTGGCATTCCTTGTCTCTCCATGTGGCACGTTTTCTTCTCCTGACTCTTCCAGGTGGCCATATTTGGATTATCTCATGGTCTTCCTGATTGCCATGAAAGCCCAGCCACACTGCTTTGAGCTCAGTTGCAGAAACAAAGCATGGAGGTTAGTCATCAAGTTTGCTCATTTCTCCTGTTGTAGTCTCAGTGTTACCCTTTCATAAAAAGGTTATCTCTTCAGAGATCATTAATCAGTCAAACAGTACTGGCTTGGCTTTCAGCACTCCCAGCGAATGCTGTTTGACTTGCTGTAGGAAAAATGACTGGTTGCACTCAACGAGAGGGGTGGCAGTGCCTGTTTAAACAGAACAAAGCCAACATCAAGACTGCAGACATTGAGGGAAGCCAAGTGTGTCCAAGCACCGGGCCTATTTCCCTAAGCACATTTGGTTTTCATGTTATAAGATAGCCTCTCTCATCATAACATTCTGACTAGCTAGCTTCCTAATGATTCCTAATGATTCAGAACACTCTATTTCCATGGGTAGTGGAATTTTCTCACCCTGCTTTATTAACTTGAGCTGAACTATACAACCCCAGGGGGGCACCATTCAACCTATCTTCTATCTAAACCATACATCTGAGACTTCAATTTCTTATCTTGGCTCTTCCAGATGGTATTGGATACTTTCATAATTATCTCACTAATGGATGAGGAAGTTTTTATAGACTTAGATCCCCAAATTAATGAAATCTTAAAACCTGAAAAAACTAAAAGTGAAATAAGTCCTTTGGGACCTTTAGTGGACTTTTTGAAAATTTGCAGTACATTGAATTTAAAAGTTTCCTGGGATACTGGGATCACTTAGCAAGCTACATCCAGGGAATGAGTAAGGCCCTGGATTCTGGTCTCCCTCTGTCACTTACTTTGTGACTTCAGGCAAACTACAATACATATATAGCAAATGGAAGGCTTTGACACAAACCATATTAATTGGCTATTTTGCTCAATGTGTTTGAAATAACCAACATTTCTTGGGGGCAATGAAATGAAGCAAAGACATTCAAATGATAAACAGGTTTTTCAGTTGTAATTTTTAAAAGTGCAATTGAGAATGGAAGTAGATTTGGAATGAAACTTGTATAACACCGTGTGCATAAGCAAACGTGTGCACAGATCTTCCCAAAAGGCCATGAGGTCTTATCTGGGTGCTCACTGAAGGTGTCATGTGAGGATTACTGTGCTTTTTGGAGGGGGGCTTAATAGATTTGGATCTTGACGACTCAAGAGATTATGTCCCCACTTGATCTCTCCTTCATCTCTTTGCCTCATCAAATTAATTTCCATAGGAACCTGGGGAGAATCCCATCTGGCTTCTGATATCTGAGGTCTTTTCTGTAGAAGCAGCCTCTGTTTCACACACACACACACACACACACATATATATATATATATATATATATATATATATAGAGAGAGAGAGAGAGAGAGAGAGAGAGAGAGTTTTGAGCTTTCTGATTAAGGATGATAGAGAACATTTTGTTTTATTATCTTATCTTTCATTTCTCTCATATAGATTTGCTCATTTTTGTATTCATTCATTCCTTCTCAACAAAGATATAAGGAACAATTATTTATTGAACATCTCTCTAACAGGCAGTATGCTGATCCTGGGTCACAGAGACAAAAGGCTCAGTTCTTGCTCTGGAGGAGTTTCTATTAAGGAGAAAACAAGAGAACAAGTAATTACAATGCCACAAACAGTAAGCACAGGGAGCCTTCCCAGTGTGGCCGTGGTTTCTGGGAGGGTGGTAGCTTGTTTCAGGAATTCCCTTCCATTTAAATGATGAAATCTAAGCTAAACATACATCGATTCACTGAAGTTCAAGTCACATTTTCTCTTAGAAGAGATGACATGAGGATTAAAACGGTAGAGAGTTGAGAGAGAACAGCTGCTTTCCAGCTCATGTTATGTCACTTATACTTGTATAAGACAGGGCATTGAACCATTCTGAATCTCAGTTACTTTAAGAAGTGACCTAAAGACTTTAGAAGACTGATAGAAACAATAAAGCACTGTATACATCTATGAGATTCTTATCAGGAAAATATAAACCTTTATTTTGCTGCATGTGCACACAAGCACACTGTATACCTGAAGAACAATCACACTTTTACTCTGAGCCTCATTTTTTTCTCAGTGAACTTTTATTTTTCCTGGAAAGGATTTTTCTTAATCATACACATAAATCACATTGTGGTGTCCCAAATAATTCTCCCTTTGAGAACCTAGGTGTCTCATCTCAAGATAATTAGCACGTGTTTTGGGCTCCCAATATGAGCATAACATTGTATTAAAATCTGTGTAGAGCAGCCTGAGAATCATCTGGCAGAGAATGCTTCTCCTGAAGCATATATGGGTATATAGTTTCCATACTCTATATACCCACATTTGTATGCTATTTAATGACTCAGTAATGAATAATTCAACATGAATTTTGCTATCTTAGAAGTATATATCTTGGGTCTATAACTTTTGAAAACTGTGCAAATCATGAATGCTAGAGTTACTTTTCAAAACTTCATAATCTATTTGTATAGGGATTTGAGGTTAAGCCATATATTTAAACTATGATATGAACAGGTTAAATCCCATCATTAAAGGATAAATATTCTTCTTTTAAGAGAAAAAATATAGTCTTATGTTGTTTACAAGAGACAAACCTAAAATACACAATAAGGTCACAGATAAAGAAAAATTAAGGAAGTGTTAACAAAATAGAAACCAGGGATTGTAAAACAATTGTAGTATTCAAGAGAGAAAGCACTAAAGCAACACAGGCTATTTTAAATGATATAATTAATTATTAAAATGCAATCATCATAAACCTAAGAATAACCAATAACAGAGCAATTAAACATATTGAGCAAATTTTGTTAGAAATACCAGAATAATTCATTTTATTTGTAGGAAACAAACTCAATTCTCAGAAATGGACAAATCAGGTAAAAGAAAAATTAATAAAGACATATAGGATGTGAATAACAATATATTACAATATTGATTTTATTTTTTTATTTACCAAATCTAGTGTTAATATGCCAGGGTAGTGGGGTACACCTGTAATCCTAGTACTTGGGAGGCTGAGACAGGAGAATTGCAGGTTCATGGCCAGCCTCAGCAACCTTGTGAGGTCCTCTGCAACTTAGTGAGACCCTATTTCCAAATAAAAAAATTAAAAATAGGGCTAAAGGTGTGGCTCAGAGGTATAATGACTCTGGATTCAATTCCTAGTACCACACACACACACACACACACACACACACACATACACACATACACAAAAATCTAGTGCTTATTATATGGCAGGCATTATTCTAGAAACTCATTTAATCCTCACAATGGTGCCATGAGAGAGAGAAACCAAGGCATGGAAAAGCTAAGTTGCCTGAAGTTACACAGTAAATAAATGGCAGAACTGTGTTAGGCACCACAGTACATGCTTTATGTTCCTATACTGTAAATGCATGCACAGATACCTTTGTTTCCTGTGGTAATGACTACTTAGGTTCCCTCTAATTGGTTCTAGTCTTCCTCCTGAGCTTATGGAAAGACTGTACTTCACAGCTTTCTTGCATGAAGGAAGGGCAATGTGATTAGTTATAGCCAGTGAAATGATATTAGTTATTGCCAATGAGTTAAATGTCAAAGCATTTAAAAGCTGGTATTCTGTCTCAAAAATTTCTTCCCTGTTTGTGACAGCCAGGGGATCAGATGGCAGTGCCATTTAGATGAAAGTTTTCTGAATCCCTGAGTCTCCATACAGAGGAATCACAAGAAGAGCTGCCCTGGAGAGTCACCCAATTCATGTTGGTGGACTAGAGAGAGAGAAATAAGCCTTTATTGTATTAACATGATAAAAGGATAATTGGTCACTGCAGAATAGCTTGCTCTATCCTTATTAGTATATACTAATCTAGAAGTTCACATTCTTTTCTAATTTAATGGGACATCCATAAAACTAGATGATATGATTAGGCATAAAGAAAATCCTAGTAAGTTCCCTAAAGGAAAATCATACAGACACATTCGCTGGCTATAGGAGATAGGAGTCTCACTATGTTACTCAGGCTGGCTTCAAACTCCTGCACTCAAATGATTCTCCTGCTTCATATAGCATATAGGCATGCATGACTGCACCTGGCTCCATATGTTGTTGTTGTTTGGGTACTGGGGATTGAACCCAGGGGTGCTTTACCACTGAGCTAAGTCCCCAGTCCTTTTTATTTTGAGACAGAATCTTGCTAAGTTGCCTAGGCTGGCCTTGAACTTGCAATCCTCTTGCCTCAGTCTCCACCACACCTGGCCACACCTGGCCATACACACAGTTTGTAAAAGAAAGAACTAAAGAAAGAAATCTGGGGGGGGGGGACCAAAAGAACATAGCACATGAAAAAATTTAAATAATGAATAATTTTCAACTTAAGTCTTAGAGAAGTGGGAAAGGCCAGATCCCTGGAGTCCCCTAGGGTCACAGGATCTACGCATGTTCAGAGAGGCCCAGAGAAGGTTCCTGCTCTTCTCATTCCTTCAAGGTGACTTTCCTTGATATCAACTACCCAGGCCTCTCTCCCTCAGGACCAGTGAACACTCTATTCTCCCTGACCTCCTTTGAGATGGGCTCACTCAATGAATTGGCCCCATCTCTCTTCCTCAACAAGAGTGGTTCAAGTCCTCCTACAGACCCAACTTTAGGAAAACCATCTTTGATTTTTGCCTCATTCTGAAATATCTCTCTCTCTCTCTCTCTCTCTCTCTCTCTCTCTCTCTCTCTCTACTGTTTTTCAGAATGCTTTCACTTGATTCTTGAGTCTACTTATTAATCTGTGCTCCAGTCATAGAGCCTCCTTATTAGACTTAGTTTCCTTATTTGAAAAATTAGAATAGTATTTTCCTTATAGAATTATTATATGGATCAAGCTATAAATGTCCTGCACTGTAAACGACATCCATACTTAGTCATGCAACTGATAAGCTACTGATGCATGCAACATGAAGCTCAAAAGCATTGTAAGTGCCAAGAACCAAAAACCTATACATACTGGGGAGACTATTTTCTCATCCCAGAAAAGGCAAAGGTATAGGGACAGAAATCAGATCAGTAGTTGCCAGGGATGGAATGTGGAGAGAGAGGGTTGAGATAAGGGATTTTTTTTTTTTTTGAGGTGACGGGAATGTTCTATATTTTGATTGTTTGATGGGTTTACACTGTGTGTGCATCTCAAAACTCAGAACTGTATGCCTCAAAAGAGTGGATATCACTGTGTGTAAACTATACATCACTAAATGTGACTATTCAAAAATTGGGTAGAATAATGTCCTACAATAAATGTGTTATACATACAGTTGGCCTTCCATATCTACAGGTTATGCATCTGCTGACTCAATCACCCCTGGATTGAAAATATTGGGGGGGAATTGCCTCTGTACTAAACATTTGCAGACTTATTTTTCTTGTCATTATCCCCTAAAGCAAGACAGCATAGCAACTATTTACATAGCACTTAAATTGTGTTAGGTATTGATGTGATCTAAAGATGGCTTAAAGCACATGGGAGGGTGTGTGTAGGTTATATAAAAATACTGTTTAAGGGACTTGAGCATCCTTGAATTTTGATATCTGAAGGGATCCTGGAACCAGCCCTCCCAGGATACAGAGGAGGACTGTGTAGTTACTGCATCCTTTAGGAGGGATCTAATTAACTAAGCAGTCAACCAATAAAATAACCTACTCCAGACATTTGGTTTTTGTGTCATGTTGTTGGTCTATCATGTGACATTACTTTCTGTCAAAAAAAAGCATGTTTCTCTGCTTGTAGCTTTGAACTTTTTTTTTTTTTTAATTACAAAGGCACTGAGCACTTCTAAAAGTTCAAAGATTGCTCTGCCTAAATAAAGAATAGCATCAGGAGAATGGTGAGGCAGGACTAGGCTATCAAATAACTTAAAAGCACAGAGGTGTGTGTGTGTG
The DNA here is from genome assembly GCA_004027655.1 of Graphiurus murinus. NCBI lineage: Eukaryota > Metazoa > Chordata > Mammalia > Rodentia > Gliridae > Graphiurus > Graphiurus murinus. The sequence continues at coordinate 17,156 of PVLC010023186.1, forward strand.
TGTGTGTGTGTGTGTGTGTGTGTGTGTGTGTGTGTGTGTTGGGGGGATGGTTCCTGCTTTGGTCTCCAAACTGGAAGTAGTACCAGCTTACAGTAGGTTGTCATGTCAATAATAAATATTATCTTGGTTTGGAAAGAAGTTCTAACTCTAGATTGTTTAATATTAGACTTCTGTGTTTAAGGATGGCCTAACATTAGCTTAATTAAAAAGCTAGTCAAAGACACTTAGAGGCTTGTGAATCTCAGGGCGCGGGCTGGCGAACACGATCAGCACCGACAGGAGGACAGCTCTGGGCAGATGCTTGCCAGGCTTTCTAGGAGAGCCCCCGCCCATGCCCGTCGATCCTCCCTTCTCATTGGATGCTGTCTGAAACCTCAGGCGCCTATTGGCCCTCTCGACACCTGCGGCTTCTATAAGAGGCTGGCAGTGTGGGCCCGGGGACTGATCCAGCTTGCCGCTAGTGGCGCCCGAGGTGAGTGGGGTGCCTCCTTCCCGCGGGGACCAGGGACCTCTGTCGTCCAAGAGTTGGGAGCGCTGGACTGGCGCGGGTCGTGAGTAGAGTCACTTTCCCCGGAGCTAAATGCCCCTGAGGAGTGGGGTCTGGTAGGTCAGAGTTGTGCCACTGTGGGCCTCTTCTTTTCTCCCAGCAGCTTTAGGGAGAAAAGACTATCTGAATTCCTCCTGTGTGTCAGAAGCAGACTCTACACGACATCTGATTTCATCTTCACAACTAATCCTGCAAGGTAGATATTTCTTGCACTTTATAGACAAGGAAACTGGGGTTCAGAGTTGAAGCCAAGTTGGTGTTACTTTGCACTGACAGAGTTGTCTTCTGTTCCCTTTCTTTCTTTCTTTCTTTCTTTCTTTCTTTCTTTCTTTCTTTCTTTCTTTCCTTCCTTCCTTCCTTCCTTCCTTCCTTCCTTCCTTCCTTCCTTCCTTCCTGTACTGGGGATTGAACTCAGGGGCATTCTACCTCCGAGGTATATCCCCAGCCCTATTTTTTATTCTTTATTTTGAAACCGGGTCTCACTAAGTTGCAGAGTGCCTCACTAGGTAGCTGAGGCTGGCCGCAAACCCGGATCCTCCGGTCTCAGCCTCCCAAATGCTGGGATTACAAGCGTGTGCCACAATGCCCGGCTTCTGTTCCTTTTCATCAAAAGACAGTATAGCTTTTTTCCTTCTCCAAATAAAAGGAACCCTTCGTTAGGCCCAACGTCTCACCCTCCAAAGGGAGTCTTAGATGCAAAGTCTGTCAGCATCACACCTACGGTTACCTCCTTCCGACAGAGGACTAAGAGCTCAGGGTAAGGTCACACTTAAAATGGAATCGTTTGTTGTTGTTTTTGGTACTGTGGTTTGAATCCATGGACATTCTATCTCTGAGCGACAACTCCAGCCCCTTTTACTTTTTTGTTTTGAAACAGGGTCTCCATAGGTTGCTGAGAGTCTTGCTATATTGCTGAGGCTGTTCTTGAACCTCCCGTCTCAGTCTCCCAAGTACTGGGATTATAGGCTATTGAAGTATAGATTTCATTATTAGTCAAGGTAATAAAAACCCTATTAAACTTAATTGTTTGATTTTCAGAGACTTAAAATTAACTCAACAATGATGTTTTGCTCTAATTATCTTGCAGGGGAGGGAGAATTATATTTGAACTTCTTAATCTAGTAAAAGTTTGTGCCTGTCAATTCTCAAAGAAGGGTGGAGTTCTAGTTATAAATGTTTCTATAAAGTTATAATCTGTGATTTACACATTTTATCACCAGAGTTCACTTGTATTATTATTATTGTCATATTAGTTCATCTTTAGATAGAGATGTGTCATCTAGTTCCCTTTTCTTAGGGCTTTCATATCTTCGAATAATGTTTCTTTCTTTCTTTCTTTTTTTTTTTGTGGTACTGGGGATTGAACCCAGGGACATTCTACCTCCAAGCTACACACACACAGCCCTATTTTTTATTCTTTATTTTGAAACAGGGTCTCACTAAGTGCAGAGGGCCTCACTAAGTAGCTGAGGCTGGCTGTGAATCTGTGATCCTCCTGTCTTAGTCTCCCAAGCACTGCCATTACAAGCATGCACCACCACACCCGGCTTAGAACAATGTTTCTAATGGGTAATGTTTACTTTTGTATTTCATCTTCACTTTCATCCTTATTCCCATCCCCAGTTAGAAAAGAAAATCAAGATTTTCTTACATCTTTTAGTTGTCTTCAAATAGCATCCATGCTGTCAAAAGACTTTACTTCCACAGTGTTCTGTGCTTCCTAGATGAGATAAATGTAAATTTCACTTGTTACTGATTAAATTGAAGGAAGAAAAGAGTTGGTTGGTGTATACACCTTCACTGCTACTCTGTCAAGGGGCTGTTGATCTTCTGGTCTCCTTCATAGTATATCTTCTTTATTTCCAGTGGTGTGAGCCTCATGCAGGCACACATTTAATCGGGCAAGGACATGCAGTAGAAAATGACTCCCACCTTTTCGAGAAAAGGGAAAGTAACAATTGGCATTGACTGATCAGGATGTTGCTTTAAATATATGTAGTTCTTAGCCGGGCGTGGTGGTGCACACTTGTAATCCCAGCATTCGGGAGGCTGAGACCGGAGGATCCGGGTTCGCGGCCAGCCTCAGCTACCTAGTGAGGCACTCCGCAACTGAGTGAGACTCGGTTTCAAAATAAAGAATAAAAAATAGGGCTGGGGGTATAGCTCGGAGGTAGAATGCCCCTGAGTTCAATCCCTAGTACCGCAAAAAAAAAAAAAAAAAAAAAAAAAAAAAAAAAAAAAAAAAAAAAAAAAAAAAAAAAAAAAAAAAAAAAAAAAAAAATATATATATATATATATATATATATATATATATATATATATATATATGTAGTTCTTGATGAGATATGAATTCAAACAAATGAGACCCATTTGTCATCTTGTAGCCTTTTATCTTGCCAGGCTGGTGTTGTAGGGTTTTCTCTGGAGGAGAGTGTAGAAGGTTGAAAGGAGAAAGGAAAACAGGAAGGGAAATACTGAGGTTCTGAAAAGGTTTTGGAGAGAGTTGAACGATGGAAAAAGGAATCAGTGTCTCATAAGCTGTGTTGAGCAGGCAAAGTTATGGTCAAGTTTTAGTAAAGATCTGTCCTTTGTAGGCCTTTTTTTTTTTTGCGGGGGAGATTCAGGCTGAGGAGTAGGAAAAGGAGAATTGTCTTCTAGTCTCTTAGCAAAAGTTCCCTTTGAGAACCTTCCATTGTTTAAATATCTTAGTATAATAATTCATTCTGTCTAAATAAAGCAAAATGATATGAAATGCCTTGAATATCATAAATAATATATTCTTCATCTTGTAATTTCAGGGTCCTTTTCTCTTCTGCTTATTTATACTTATTGGAAAGTCTATCTCCCTTCTCCCTCCCCCCATATGTAAGTCAGTAAATTCCTTAAAGGCAAATTATTATCTTTGTTTTTGAATCTTTACTGCCCTAACATTGACTATAGCGTTTTGCATTTATGAATGTACTTGAGTTGAAATTCATCCATTTTACCACTAGTGAGTTTTTGTTGTTGTTTGAGACTGGATCTCACTATGTTGCCCAGGCTGGCCTTAAATTCCTGGGCTCAAGTCATCTTCCTGCCTCAGTTTCATAAGTAGCTGAGACTATAGGTACTTGCCATTAGAAATTATTTGAACTACAGAAAAATCCACATCATTATTAGTTTAGTGTTTTTGGTGGTTTTTTTATTTTTTTGTGGTACTGGTCATTTAGTTTAGTTTTTTTGTCGTACTGGGGATTAAACCTGGGGCATTCTACCTCCAAGCCACACCCAAGACCTTTTTATTTGGAAACAGGGTCTTGCTAAATTACTGAAGGTCTCACTAAATTACTGAGGCTGGTCTTGAACCTGTGATCTTCCTCTTTCAGCCTCCCAAGTACAGGGATTACAGATGTGCACCACCATGTCCAGCATGACTATTTAGTTATAAATAGCTTAAAATAGAGACTGTTTTAGTTCTATGGAATACATGGGCATAATTAAAAATAAGCAGTTTAAGTAACTTAAACACACAAATTAAGAAGTATTTGTTAAATCTTGAATTAAATGTCTCAATCTCTTCTTAGTATCTGAGATAGCCTAGTTTCTTCTATGGGGAAAACATCACAAAACAAAGTCATATTATGTGTTTTAAAATGTGTAAGGGAATTCTGGATGTTGTGAGTTCCAGCTAGTTGTTTGGTAGCTCAGCTATATGAAAAAGGATAAGTAGCATGCCCCTGGTCATATACACTGATGAACATCAGACCAAGGATTGCTGTGTCTGACTTCACATTCCACATATTTCTTCCTCCTACTTTGCAGTGTAAGTAGGTGGTTGAGAAGGCACCAAAGTAGATGTCTGGCTCATCTTTTGAGGAGACAGTTTTCAACCAGGAGTCAGGACTTTTGTTCATCCTTCTGCTTTTCTGAACACTTTTAGGGCAACCTGAGTGAAATTAAATTCCTTTACTAACATTCACACTTCCAATTTAAAATAATTTGTTCTCACCTTCTCTAGCTGTGTGAGCAGGGACAGGATAGTTTCTTGAAGCTTCGGTTTTCTTGTTGATAAAATGGCAATTATTCCTACCCACTCCCCTCAGATTTTATGAGAAACAAATAGAATAACATTGATGCATGATGTTAAAGGACATTGGCAAATGTCAATTCCTTGATCCACCTCTTGGGTTGCTAAGAGAGGATGAAACTTAGCCTTCAGTATGGTGGTGAATTATTCTTTTTCCTGTCTTCATACTCTCTGAACTTATTTTTTATGTGCTCTTATTGGTGCATTATAGTCTCATATCCTAATGTAAATCATGTTGACAGTGACATACATACACACAGTACTTGGTGCCCCCCCCCCACTGTCTCCCCATCTCCCTGCTTCCTCATACAAAGTACTGAGATTGACATTGGTATTTTCACACATGTACACATAGCCGATGGTAGTAATTCCTTCAGTGAACCTCACTCTTCCCCCTCCTACTCTCTGAACTTATATGAAGTCCTTCAGCTTAGTACCTGCTGGATAAATATTTGTTAGACTAAATTCAAAAGATGTGAAAAAGGCTGAATTCAGAAATAGAAAATTGTATTGCACTGGCACAGTTAGTATCATACTATTGTTTATGACTGTACAGTTGAAAATAAGTGAGCCATATTTGATACTTTATCCCTTCTATCAAGTCAGATGGATCTCTTTAGGGCTGCCATCTGTCATGTAAGGGGTCCAAAATGTTATACACGTGGCCAGACATGGTGGTGCACACCTGTAATCCCAATACTTGGGAGGCTGAGACAGGAGGATCGTGAGTTCGAGGATAGCCATGTAGTGAGACTCTCAGCAACCTAGCAAGACCCTGTTTCAAAAACAAAAAACAAAAAAGGGGTTGGGAGTGTAACTCAGAGGTATAATACCCCTGGGTTCAATGTCCAGTAACCCCCGTCTCACACACACACACAAATGTTATATACTTGGGTTTAAAAAGGCCTTATGGATTAAATGGAATGTTCACAAGAGCTTTCTGATCAGGAAAACAAAAGTGCTCTTTTTTTTGTATCACCCATAGAATAGCATTTCAAAACTAGAACTTTAGCTTACTGGAAAACTATCTCATCTTTATTTTCCTCATTTAGTCTTGGGTCAGACTGGCTTTGGTGCTTAGATAGGTTGGGCATAGAAGACCAAATCCAAATTCCCTTGCATTACCTGTATGGACTTTCTGAAGTACCTGACCACACTTACCCTGCTTCCATCATCTCTCACTGTTCTCTAATGGCTGTAACTTTTTCTTTTGTGTTGTGGTACTGGAGATTAAAGTCAGGAGCATTCTACCTCTGAGATCTACCCCCAGCCTGATTTTTATTCTTTATTTTGAAACAAGGTCTCACTAAGTTGCAGGGGGCCTCACAAGTTCCTGAGGCTGGGGGAGAACCTGTGATCCTCCTGTCCTAGCCTCCTACGTACTGGGATTACAAGTGTGTGCCACCACGCCCGGTTCCTTCTTTCCTTTTTTTTTCCTTTAAGACCCTGTTTAAATATATCTTCAAGGAAGCCTCTCAGAACAGATACTAGAATAATGAATCTGGTCCCCACCATCCTGGGTCATCTGTGTTCTCATTTACAGTTCTCATCCTCTGCATCCGCCATTCTTTCCCCGCCAGACTTTCAGTTCTTCTCCTGAAGGTGGGGTTGGTGCCTTAATCAATCTTTCATTCATTTATGAATTCACTGGCATCTATCCTGGCTATTATGTATCAGTACTGCGTTAGGTATTAGGGTTACTAATGGTGAGTAAAACAATTTGATCCCCACTGCTCCCCCCCATATCTCACAGTCTAATTGGAGAGACAGAATTAATCAAATCCTTGATAAAAACAATGTTATGAAGGCAACCATGACTGTTGTGGATGGGAGATGTACAGTCCTGTGACAACCAACACTGAGGGGAGTCGATGTGGCAGGTCAGGGAAGGTTTCCATGCTGTCATCACCATACCTGCTCTGCATATGGGGACACAGACCTGGATCAGTTAGTGAGAGTAGATAACAGACAGTGGACTCAGTTATATAGTTTTTTTTTTTTTTTTTGCGGTACTGGGGATAGAACTCAGGGGCATTTTACCTCCGAGCTATACCCCCAGCCCTGTTTTTTTATTCTTTATTTTGAAACCGAGTCTCACTAAGTTGCGGAGTGCCTCACTAGGTACCTGAGGTTGGCCGAGAACCCAGATCCTCCGGTCTCAGCCTCCCGAATGCTGGGATTACAAGCATGTGCCACCACGCCCGGCTAGTTATATAGTTTTAAGTTGTTACAAGTTATTCATTAGAACAACAACACGAAACTGAACAATTATGAAGACTAGATAACTAAAGGAAACTAATAAGAATGTATAGTTGACATGCTGTTTCCATTTACCAATCCATGTTTTATATCTCAAGTATGAATATCTCAATAAAAGTCACCAACACAAAGTTATCATACCCTATTTTTATCCTTTACATCCTCACCTCCCCCTAACACACACAAATGGATTTACAATCATGTAGCACTTGTAGGCCAATACTGAGCAGGCTTCAGGGCTGATGGTAGAGGGGACTCCATGGACAGGAAGGAAAGGAGACACTTAAAGTGGTCCCAGAATTCTCCTGAGTAGCAGTTACTCTTGTAGACCACACGTATCCAGAACTGGCCCTATTCTTGAGTTTGCAAAAGAGAGAAGTCCTTGCCCCTACTCTGAAGGAGCTTGCCGCCTTGTTAGAAGGTAAGGTATATAGAAATAAAACATTTGGGAAACCATTTAAGACCCAGTATACAGAAGGACTAAAATTGTGATAGAAAGGGAGGCTTTCCCAGTGTAAGAGCACTCAGTATCAGACCATAATGATCAGGAAGACTGAAGGAAATCAGTGAGTTTGAGTCATGCCCTAAGAGAATGACTGGATTAGAAGAAAAGCAGAGGGAACTACAAACCTGTATTATAAGCCTACTGCATTCCAAGCACTGTATTAGGCAATGTGTTTCCTTATTTGGTCTCACTATAGTCTTGCAAACCAAGTCTGCATATCTAGGTTTTGCAGGTGAGGAAACGGAAGCTTGAAGAGGTTAATGTGTCCTAAGGTATCAAATATTGTTTGTGCTGCACAACTTCATTTTTAGCCTTTTGTCTATCTTTTTGTACTTTAAGGGAATTGCTCTAAATTCACCATGATTGAAGACAATAAGGAGAACAAAGACTTAGAAAGGGGAAGAGCAACTCTCATTTTTTCCTTAAAAAATGAAGTTGGAGGACTTATAAAGGCATTGAAAATTTTCCAGGTAAGCACTCTCCATTTTTCTGCCCTAAATCCATAAAAAATGAGTCTCTAAGTAGGGCGTGGTGGTGCATACCTGTAATCTCAGTACTTGGGAGGCTGAGACCAGAGGATCAAAAGTTCAAGGGCAGCTCAGCAACTTAGGGAGACTCAGTAATGTAGTGAGACCCTGTTTCAAAATAAAAAATAAAAATAAAAATAGCTGAGGGTGTAGCTCAAAAGTAGGATGCCACTGGGTTCAATCCCCAGTCTCCCACTTGCCCCATACACACACACACAAAAAGAGTGTTCTGGTTCAGCGGGATCCTAAGCTTGTAGGTATCATGTACTCTGTGCTCAAGTTGTTCAATTTTATTAAGTGCATTTTTGCAAAAGAAAATTTTATTTCACAAGGATTAACATTAATATTGCTTTCTGAAAGCTAGATTCATTTGTGAGACTTTTCCAAAGATTTTTTTTATCCAGGAGACTGGGTGTTTTGCCTTGAATTCCAATGAATTCTGACAATCTGAAGGATCTCTACTAGGTGTTATTTTATTGGTTTTGAAGGGTGTGACAAAGTTTGAAAACTTTTATTAAATTTTACATAATATACCAGGGGGAATTGGAAGTACTAAAAACAGCCCATCTGCCCCCTTTGGCTATTACAAGTGTAAAATTAGTGTTTAGTGGTAATAAAAGTAATCTTCTCCATGTCTATGTACACTTGACACGGTTACATATAATCTTTACCCTCTACTTTATACAGGAGAAGCATGTGAACCTGTTACATATTGAGTCTCGAAAATCAAAGAGACGAAATTCAGAATTTGAGATTTTTGTTGACTGCGATATCAACAGGGAACAATTGAATGATATTTTTCACCTGCTGAAGTCTCATACAAATGTTCTTTCTGTGAATCCACCAGATAATTTTACTGTGAAGGAAGAT
>PVLC010023187.1:0-25920 GCA_004027655.1 Graphiurus murinus
TGAGAACAATGCATGCCCATGAGAACTAATCCAGTCTTATGAGAAAGATATTAATTCTTCTTGAAGGTCCCACTTCCCAAATCCAGTACATTGGCAACCAAATCTCAGCATGAGCTTGGGTGGGGGGAAAAGCACATCCCAACCATAGCAACTGTCTTCTTAGATGAGGAGCAGATCCATTCCCTCAAAAGGAGATGGTGCCCAGCAGTGCCCCGAACCCCCTTTTGCAGAATGGAAACTCCCTTACACCCATATCAGACCCCCCACTGCACGAATTCTCATGCCTGCTGCCTCTGTAAGTTGGAAACTGACGAGCAGCTTTCCCTGTTTTTTGGCTCATGATTTCATTATTTCACTATTCGTTATTTCACTATTTCTCATCCCCCACTTCATTGTAACTCCTAATCAACACCGCCTTTTTCTTCTTTCTTGAGACCCTGTGTGGTGAACTTAAGCACTGTGATTATTTCCTGAGTCAGTGGAGGCCCCTTGGCCGAGATTGAAGGCAACGTATGCAATTCCAGTGGAGATGTAACACAGGTCTCTACTGTCGCCGTTACCTTCATGTTGAAAGGGAATGGTTATTAAGCGATTAGCAAGTGACATTGAGAATTAAGGAAAGTTAATAAGTATGTGTGAATTTGATTTCTGTTAGAATCTACAGCTTATAGGAATAAAGCTTGACTACTTTATATAAAGGCACAAAAGATAGAATCACTTATCAACTTCCCAGGAGCCAATTTACAAGATTTTTTTTTAAAACCACATTATTTCTTCAAGTGAAGTGTTGAAGTTTAGTAAAGACTTGATAGTTTTTTTGTTAAATGCAAACTATAAAATCTACTGCATTTTACTGTTTTCAATGAAACTCCTAGAATCAAAGAAATAGTTCAGCAGTCTTTCTCTTATTTTCAGGAGATAGGCGGGAAGACTTCTGGTGGATTCCTGAAACTATAGAAAGTATAAAGCCCTATAGATACTATGCTTTTTCCTATACACTCACACTAAAGTTTATTTTATAAGTCATGCAAAGTAAGATATTAGTAACAATTAATAATCAAATAGAACAACCCTAACAATATATTGTAATAAAATTGCCAAGACCATACCTCTTGGGTTTTGAGATTACTATTAAGTAAAATAAAAACATCTGGAACTGGAACACAAGCACCATAATACTGGGACAGGTGATTTGATACCTGAGGAAGGTACAAAATGATGAAAGGATGGATAATGCGTATAAAACGAGAATACACTAGATGGAGATTTGTGTCCTAGATCCAGTCGTGCACAATTTAAACCTTATGCTCTTTGACTATTTAAACATTATGCTGTTTGACTTGTGGAATTTTCCATTTAGTAGTTTCAAACCACAGTTGACCACATTTAACTAAACCTGTACAAAGTGAAACTATGGTTAAGGGGAGCTACTATAATACATTTCGTTTTTGGTGTTGTTTTCAATTTTTGAGACAAGATCTTGCTAAGTTGCCCAGGCTGGACTTATTATCCTTCTGCCTTAACCTCCTCAATAGCTGGGATCACGGGGGTGTACCATCTGCCCCTATGCATAGGTCTTAGGGTTATACAGTTGCAAGCTTTTGTAAAACTACATTTTTACTGTATGTAAATTTTATGTTATAGTGAATGAAGTAATTATGTTATCATGGGAAAAAAAATCCTTCCACCCTCTTTGATTCACTTATTGGGTGCCTGTATATGTAACTGACAAAAAGACAATAAGAGGAGAAAATGGATACTAATGGTATTAATGTTTTATACAGAATACACACCTTATTAATATTTCACAGGAGTGAGCAGAAAAGAAGAAAAACTCAAAGAAGTGGTTAGAGTCAGGTGCTTATAGGTGATTTTATTTATTTGTTTGTTTATTTATTTATTTATTTATTTATTTATTTATTTCGTGCGTGAGTTATTGAACCCAGAGGCATTCAACCCTCTGAGCTACATTCCCAGTTCTATTTTATTTTTATTTTTGAAACAGGGTCTTGCTAGGTTGATGGTCTCACTAGTTACTGAGCCTGTCCTCGAACCTGAGATCCTCTTGTCTCAGCCTCCCAACTACTGAAATTACAGGAGTGTGCCAAGGGCATTTGTACTTCTAGGGTGATAAATCATGGGAAAGTTGACTAGGAAATATTTAGCAAAGACTAATGAAAGATAAGGGTTATTTTAGTAAGGTTTGTTTATATAAAGTCATTTTTTAGTGGTGCTGAGGGATTAATCCAGGGAAAGTTGACTAGGAAATATTTAGCAAAGACTAATGGAAGATAAGGGTTATTTTAGTAAGGTTTGTTTATATAAAGTCATTTTTAGTGGTGCTAGGAATTAATCTGAGCTACACACCCAGTCCTATTTTATTTTTTGTTTTGAAATAGGGTTTACCACCCTTGAACCTGCAGTCCTTCTGTCTTAGCCTCCCAAGTACTGGGATTGAGGTAGGATAGAAGAAATAGATAGAAAGGAGACATAAAGAAGGAGGAACAAGGAAAATGTAACTTTAATATGGAAACCTTTGGCAAAATTCCCCAATACCCTTACTTCCCATCCAGGATTGTTATTCCCAGGCTTCTGGGGAATTTACATGTCTTTAATAATTACCCTGAGCACTGTTGACTATCCTCAAATGGGAGGAAGGAAAGGAGGAAGGAAGGAAGGATGGGAGGAAGGAAGGAAGGAAGGAAGGAAGGAAGGAAGGAAGGAAGGAAGGAAAGAAAGAAGGGAGGGAAAGATGAATGAATAGATGGAGTATTCAATAGATAAATAAATGCATACTTTTAAAATATCGTAAAATGGTATTAGTGGTAGAATTGAGGTACAGGGTATACCAATATTCATTGTAGAACTATTCCAACTTTGTTGAATCCTTGCAATTTTCATAAAGGCTTGGACTCATTCTGTGTCCCTTGGTAGAGCCTCTTGTGTCTAGAGAATGATGTCAGAATGGTCCTTTTTTGGTAAGGTTACCTCATTTGCAAGCTCCAACATGCCCATCTCATGAGTTTCCCATGAGCTTGTCTTCCCAAGAATTCAGCCCTTTCTGGAGGCTGTCCTCTTTCTTCGGACTTCTGACTTGGATTTCCTGCTTCTGATGAATTCCCATCTACTGCTTCATAACCTGTGGCTTCTCAACTCCACACCTGAGAGAGCTGGAACCAGCCTATAACCTTTGATCTTCATGGAGAGTCTCTGAAAAGATCTCACTGAAACTCTGGAGAGACAAAAATGGTTCATGTCTCATAACTTGAAAAAAATGAAGTTGAATATCACACATTCCTTCTCTTAGCAAACATCCTCTGCTAATATTTTATAGCCTTCTACCCCTGCTGCTTTGCTATTCTTTGCAGACCTTACTCTGTGGTCATTTTCTTTACAATGATTTTTTTTTTTCTCAGCATGACATGTTGAAATTCATGTCTCAGTCCCTCAAGGACCCATCAAAATAATTTGCTTAATAAATAACTATTTTCTCCCTCAAGCAATTCTTCTGTTCAGTGGAAACAAAATGTGAACCTCATGGGTAATTTTAAACTTGCCATTGGCTCATGACATAAAAGATGGACTCCCATCTAAGGGAAGCATTGAGTATTAGTTCCTACAAAAGATAAAAAGAAATGCTGTGCTCAGCTCTCCATCAACACATTTTTCTTAAGGACCTATTAGGAATTGAGTAGGGGAGGGATCTTAAGAAAGCAGGGCAGGAACAGATAGTAAGTATTCAATTTGATCTATCCTAAAAGTACTTGCAACCAAGCAGCTGGTGAAATTTGAAGTGCAGAAACACTGAATGGTTGAAAAGGACCCACAGTGGTGGTAGAGATTAATAGGTTCTGTGGGAATTGTCAAGGAGAGATGCATGGGCCACATTTCCAGAATTTTGATTCACCCTCTCTATTTGAGAGGGAAAAGGTCTCTGTCTTTATTCATGTATTCATTATTCCTTCCTCGGGCACACAGTCTCTTGGGCAGCAGAAATGCATGATGATTGTTGCTCTCAATAACGAGCACACATTAAATGTCAAGTGTAGAAGGACTAAGAAAAAAAGATCACAAGAACAGCAAACTGAGTCCCTTCTAAAAGGCAAATGTGGAAGGTAGGATGGATGCAAGAATTGGAGGATCAGTAGGTACATAACAAAGCCAGGATGGTAACATGATCATGGTAGATTCCCCACGATGGATATATGGCTTATATAGTTTCTCAGGGTGGCCATAACAACGTCCCACAGCCTGGAGAGCTTAAAGTACATAAATTCAGTCTTGTGTTATGGAGACTGGAAGTCCAAGGTCAAGGTGCCCTCAGGGTTGGTTTCTTCAGAGGCCTCTCTCCTTGGCTGGTAGATTACCATCTTGCCCCGAGTCCTCACACAGTCTTCCCTCTGTGGGTGTCTCTGTCTTAATTTCCTCTTCTACATATCAGATTAGGGCCCAGCCCCCTAATGACCTCATTTAACCTTAATTAACTCTGTAAAAATCCCTTCTCTAAATATAGTCATATTCTGTCTTTCTGAGGGATAGGACTGTAACATAAATTTTAGGGGGGCAAAATTCAGCCCATAACATGGGGGTTCACCATAAAATCCTTCCAACTTTGCTACATATTTAAACTTTTGCATAACAAAAAAAAATGGAAAAATTTAGATCAGGCAGAAATATAGTCCTTGCTTACAATGGTTCAGGACAATTTAGCCAGAGAGGAAACTACAACCCATCAGTCAAGTGAAAGTTACGAGTTTTAAAGATTTTACACGGTTCATGTCAAGCATCAGCCCTTCTCCCTCCTCCCATCCACCATCAGCTGACATAAGGGGAGAGGCTGTAGCATTTTGTAAGTTTGTTTACAATTTAATTCTTTTGCTAGAGTCTCCTAATACTTAAGTGTTTTATTATTTCTGGATGACATAAACAGAGGACATTAGTTGCTGTCACAGCTGGAGACGACAGTTATCGTGGAAACTCTTCAATGAGACAGCTCACTCCCCAACCTCCAACATTGAACAGCAGACCAGGACAGGAAGAAGGGCACAAACTGGAACCTTAGATGAAGAGGCATGCAAATAAACGGCCTGTGGCAATCCACTAAGACATATAAGGGGGCCAGGAACAGCATGAATTTCTTAAAGATCAGAGTAGAGCAGGACTTCTGCCTTCTAGAAAACAACAACAACAATAACAAGAAAAAATGAACAAACTCCAAGGAATCAAGTCATTCAGCTTTTAGCAAAATCAAATGGACACAGTTAAGATTCAATCAGTATACAAAGTGATTTATAAGTAGAAAATTTGGCGCTTACAAATCGGTACATTGCAACATCCCATGCTTCTATTCCTAGGCATGGAAAGTTTTAAATTCTGGTGAGAATAGAGAGGCTGGGGCTAGGGCAGGGGAAAGGAAAGACCTGCCTAAAAAGTCTAATTGGCTACCTGGTACAGCCACTGATTTCCAACAGCTTCTGCACACACATTAAACTCAGAGTTAGGGCTGCCTCGATCTGTTTTCAATTTCTTAATAAAGAGGGGTGGAAATTGAATTTCAGTTTTTATTCCTGGTTTCCATCTAGCTCATCCCATAGGCTAATTGTACCAGGCAGAAAATGGATACGCTACACGGTTTCTGTAGAAGTCTGAGAAATTGATGAGAAATTCAGAAAGTGAAAGCTTGAAACGTTGCCCTGGTCATCAACTTGTAGTGACCTTGAGAAAGTCACTCTTTCTGCTGTAGCTGGCTTCTCTGTTAATTGAAGATGACAGTTTTAATCTATGTCTCGGGGGGGGGGGAGCTGAGAGGAAGGAAAGGCTCAAAATATCCTGAATGTCATTGTCTATGACACCCCAGGCAATGAGATCCATGTGTTCTATAGGGCACAGATGACCTTTTTTTTTTAATTGAAAATAAGGAGGACTTTCAACATGTGAAAGTTTAGCATACTATGGGGGAAAGATTTGAAACACTGACATTTCTTTGGTATCTCACACAGCCATTGCACTTAGTTTAGATGAAGTTCATTGAAAACACATCTAAATGAGGACTTGGGGTCCACAGGTGTATAGACTTTGTGCAGATTGGGGGGTCCAAGAGGGATACAGATGTTACCCAAATTGTATCATTCAAAGAAGTTTAAAACAGTGATCATCTGTAATGGTGTGGGCATGGTTTTGGGGATCATGAGGGAAAGTGCAGTAATTGGAGAACTTCTGGGATTGGAAGGAGCAAGAGAAGGATGGGATGGATTACTGAAAACCAGAAATGGCAATTAATGTATAGGCCACCTTAGAGAAGCAGTCACCTAAGCTGAGGTGACCCTAAAGGAAGGGAACAGGACCAGCAAATGCCTCTTCCCCTCTTCCTTTCCCCCATCTCCACTGATACCCACTGGCTTAAGTCCACAAGAGACTAAAGGTCAAGAAAGTCAAGGGGCCATCTGTACAGACCAGCCTCATGGAGCATGGAAGGCACGGGCAGAGAGTGGTTCTGTGGTCAGTGAAGACTTTGAAGAGTGAATTGGTGTGATGAGATGCACAAGCTCTGGGGTCTATTGCTCAGAACTGCCCTGGCTCTTCCACTCACATGAGTCCTGTGAGCTATGGCAGCTTTCTGCAAACTACCGATAACACTAGCCTAGAGTGAGACAAAAGTAAGTGAACACTTTCAACAGCTGTGCCTCGGTGACAAGGCAGGAGGACGTTGAAGGTACTGGCCCAGGGTCCCGGCACTTTCTTGCTTCACAGGAGATTACCCCTGGTATAAGCTTCTTGTCAACTAAACAAATGGGGGAAGAGACCCTAATCCTATCTGTCAGGAAGGCCATATTTACTGAATGCCATTAGCAGGATGTTCCTGCCTCATGAATAATGGTTAGTAAATAACCCCAAAATTTATGAAGCAAGGTTTTATGGGGAGAATGCCATATAAGTGGTACAACTCTCTAGGGTACCACATGGAGCGGTATCAACATTGAAACCATCCCACTGTGGGGATCTGACCAGGAAAGGAGGACCCTGGGGACCACTGGGATGCTGCGGACCTCTCTGCTCCTCTGCAACTCCCAGCCTCGTGTGGTCCACAATCACCAGGAATCTTAGGACAGGAAGAATTACCAAGAGGCTTGGTACAAGTAAAAGCTCTCTCCTAGACAAGGTTTACTTGACAAGCAAACCAGCAGGGAGTAGGAGGAGGCGGGCATGGAGTCCAGGACAGAAAGTGGAAGGAGACCCCCCACTCTTGCATCCTGCCCATGGAGGTCAGTTGGCAATGCAGAGTGAGGGTCCTCGTGGATTTTGCTCCTTTACACCTATCTCACCTGTTCTCGCTTGTTTTCTGGGTGGCCTCACTCAGCTTTTTGTGAACAGCTGTTCCTGACATCTCACAGATGCTCAACAGCTGCCCCTCCTGTCTTGTGGGTCAATTGAGCCTGTTGTCTGACTGCCTGTCATTCAATGTATGGTCATTCAATGAATGGTGCCAACTTTACCTGCAAACTCAGACCGCACCTCAGGATCCCAGATCGTTATCTGTGCTCTAATAAGATCACCAGGTGCAGTGGGTGGAAATGTCTGAGATGCTCTGCCCAGATTTGTGAGAACTTCTACGGCATAACATAGCTAACGGCTGAAACAGTCCCCACGATTTGGTTCTCCATTGTCTCAAAGCTGTCACAAGAGGTGATATGTAGGACAAGACACATATGCAACTCTTCTTCTTTCTCCTCTTCCTCCTCCTCCTCCTCCTCTTTCTTCCCCTTTTTTCTTCTTCCTCTTTTTCTTCTTCTTTTAGTAAAAAATCACTTTTATCATTATCATTATTATTATTATTATTATTATTATTATTATTATTATTATCAAAACTTTAAGTCAGGCTTGGTGGTGCACACTTGTAATCTCAGTACTTGGGAGGCTGAGACAGGAAGATCGTAGGCTCATGGTCAGCCTCAGCTACTTAGACTATCTGCAACTTAGTAAGACCCTGTTTCCAAAAAAAATAAAATAGGGCTGGGGGTGTAGCTTGGAGGTAGAATGCTCCTGGGTTCCATACCAGTACCACAAAATAAAAGGAAAAAAAAAAACTTTGAAATGTTTTAAAGAATTAAGACCTAAAACATTTATATACTTAAATGCAATTCCAATAAAATGATTATTAGCTCAAAATTATCCTTAATGATTTTCATCTATGAGCTAGTTTGTCAGAAACCCACTTGCTATGGTTGGAAAGTGTCTCCCAAAACAATGTGTTGGAAACCTAATCCCCAGGCAACAGTACTGGGAGGTAGGGCCTGGTGAGGGCAGGATGAATGGATTCCTGCGCATATTGAGGGAGTGGGTTTGCTACAGAAGGGAGAGTTTGGCCCCAAAACTTTCTGGTTTTTTCATCTCCCCTTCTTCTCTTTTTCCTCCCTCCTTGGGATGATGCAGTAAAAAAGCCTTTACAAGATGTCAATCACTCTTAGACTTTCCCACCTCTGGAAACATGAACCAAAAACTTTCTAATCCTTATAAATTACATGGTCTTGTACCAAGACACCACTTTTAAAGTGCAGTATTGATGACAGTAAGTGAGCAAACAGTTGCAGAGCTCTGGGCATGGTGTCCACATTTGGAAAGTATTCACCATGAATGAGCGCTTATGACTAGATGGATTCTCCCTGTAATGGAAAATAATAATAATAATAATAATTATTATTATTATTATTAATATGTGTTCCCTTGATTTGTGGGAGCAAACTGGCAAAATGTAGTGATGAAATATTCTCGACTTCATACTTCCAAATCAAAAGGTTCCCAACCTGTTCCCAAATCAATGTGCAAATCAGAACTCGTAAAGAACCCGGGGGCAAATGGAACCCAACTAGCGACAATGTGCTGCCAAGGAGTGTGCTTCACGTTTTTCCCAACTACATTTGAGGATTATCGATACACAAAGAGGATTTGTTGAATGCCAAAGTTTGTTTTCCTGTAACTCCATACCAGAAACGAAGGTATGTAAGGGGATAGTTCTCTTCTAGGCTGTGGAAGAGAGAGACTTCTGGCTTCCTCTACAGAAAAGCCATCCGTGATCTCATGACAAGATAGAATGCTTCAAGTTTGGAAGGAGCCAAGGGAAATAAAGTCATCAATTTTTTATTTTAAAATCAAAGTACACATGTCTACTCCATGGTAGATTTATTGTATACAGTCTTTTACGACCGTGGAGTTAACCGAGGGTTGTGGCTGTCATTCACATTGAATTCATTTAGAACTGTCTTCAGCAAGTCGAGTCAGGGTAAAGCTAATATTGGTAGACATGACTTTGGCCATTTCTCACAATCAAACGTTTATCCAGAGTCCCAGGATATATAATTAGCAGCTCTGATAGTTGTGATGTTGACTTTGTTGTGGTTTTCCCTCCAAGAGTTCTGGGGTTCAGCCAGAGGAAAGTATGCTTATCTTATTGGCTTGTGATTTTTAAGGCAGACACCCATGGGGTCCTTCAAACATTGTCAGCATCTTCATGATATCAGTATTGATGCTCATCTTGAAGCTACTCTCAAAGCTGTGAATTGCTGAGAGAATGAGAAATTTTTCTAATACTAGCTTGTGAACATTTGCATGCATATCAGTTGTATGTGAAGAGGACCCTCAATTTCAGGAAACTGAATTGAAATCACATGATGGATTGTGATTTTCTTTCCTGTGTTTTGTTTTGTTGGTACGAAGCATTGAATCCAGAGGCATTCTACCTCTGCGCTGCACACTCAGCCCTATATTTTATCTATCTATCTATCTATCTATCTATCTATCTATTATTAAATAGGGTCTTGCTCAGTTGCTGAGATCCTCACTAAGTTACTGAGGCTGGCTTTGAACCTACAATCCTCCTGTCTTAGCTTTCTCCCAGTAATGAGATTACTGGCCTGAGCCACCATACCTAGCTAATTTGTTTTGTGTTGGTTTTAAACAGGGTATTTCTAGGTTGCTGAGAGTCTTGCTAAGTTGCTGAGGCTGGGATCAAGCCTGCAATCCTCCTGTTTCAGCTTTCCAAGTGCTGAGATTATAGGCATGACCAGTGCCCAGTGTGGATTGTGATTTAACTCTTTCTCTTGCCCCTAAGAGTCACACAGTATTAATCTATCTCAGCTTCACAAAAGAAACTGGCATCTTGCATAGAAGAAAGGGTGTTTAAGACAGAAAGACCTTTCCAAGAAATATGCCTTTGAAAATAAATGAAGCATGTTAAATTCGTCATATTAATATTATATAAATAAGAGTATTTTTTCTAAATGTAGGATAATTTAGAGGAATGAAATCCAGAACAAACAGGTTAGGAGAGTAGGATGGGGGTGGGAGAAGCTAAGACCAGAGCCAAAGTTTGAGAAAGTTCCACTAGTTTCCAGCAAACTTAAAAATAATAAAGAAATATACAGACTGGTATTCAGATCTTTAGTTCAATTTTGACAAAATAAGTTAAATTCCTATGGAACTTCAAGTCAAACTATCTGATAAGACTTTCAGGTATTTTTAAAATGGATAGGAAATCATCAAGGTAAACAAAATAAGCCAGACTAAAAAAGACAAAAATTATGAAAATCTAGAAAAAAATGTAGAATCTAGAAAAACAAAAAAAGGACATGAAGGTAGAAGGAAGAACTTTTAGGGAAGGGGAAGGACATAGAGATGGGTAATAGGAAGGGTGGATACCATCAAAGTACATTATATACATATATGCAAATGTCAAGAAAAAACCCATTATTTTTCCATATTAATATATGCTAATAATTATCATAGAATGGTTTTAAAATTGGATAGGGGACATTGATAGAAGGTAGCAGAAAGTTTTTTAAAAAAAATGAAGTGGAAGCACAGAAAACAAGGATGGAGTGACAAAACCATTTCACTCTTCTCTCCTTTCTCCAAGCCCACGGGCATCCTCCTCGGTATCCCAGGAGTCTTAGCGTAAGATCTCCTGGTTCCAACCAAGGGATGTCACAGGAGAAGGGCTGATCCTATAAAGAGTTCCAAGGAGCTCTCAGTGGAGGGAAGGGAATGAATTCAACTCAGGACTGGCAGGGTCCTTGGCTTACGTGACAGAAAAGAATTTCAGTGTGAGTCAGTGAGATACACAGAGATGTATCTAGGAAAGCAAGACATCCACATACAAAGGAGAATGCAGACCACCTCCAGAATGAGAGGTGCATTTAGGGGTGCATGGCTCCTTTTTTCATAAGAGACTTTCCTGAGGGGTGGGTAGGAGGAGGCATGTGAGGATGACATCAGTCCAGTAGGCACAAGACGATTTAGTGTTGGTCATCTTTGGGGCCCTCAGGGGCCTTCACTATCTTCTCAGTAGGTAACTCTTTTGTTTAAGCTATTCCAGGACAGCCAACAGTCCAAGGAGATTACTCTTTTGTTTAAACCATTCACAGGTGGGATGACTAACAGAATCCAAGGAGATTACGCCTTAGTGTGACCTCTGTCCTCTGACCAACAGATATCTCTCAGGCTTCACTGTTCCTAGGTTGGATAATTAACAGCTCAATGTATTTCGTAAGTGAGTTTTCAGTTTAATGGAATCTTTCTGTATCTTTTGTGTGGTCTCTGTTGTCTGATCAATAGATAGTCAATAGTCCTCAGGGTAATTATTAAAGACATGTCAAAGAAGTGGCCACCAGCACCCCTTGCCCATGATTATGTATACATGCGTAATCAAATATACATGACGGGACGTCCACCTCCCTCCCTATGGCTCACTCTTTCCTGGGTTTCCACGTTCTCTCACCTCTACAACTACTATCAACTCCAGCTTCATGGGCAAGAAAAAACACAAGGACACAAAGAAATGCAAGATTATCCGGCACACCAAACCTACCAAAGGGAGTGTGTGCCAAGGTCAAAAGATGAAATTACAGTGTGTTTCGTATAAAGATCTTAACTGGCTTTTATTCGCTATTCTAGAACCAGTCAACAACTCTTTCCACAAATAGAAGGAGTGCTGTGATGCGCTGGGCAGTCCAGGTCTGCTTTAGAGGCAGAAAAGGGCTGAAGAAAGGAGAAAGAAAATAAAAAGCAGATAGGTTGGGTCACAGTTACTCTCCAGAGTTAAAAACAGAGAGGACTTCCTCATTACACTGACTCAGCTTGACAGCAATCTCCAGTTTTTAAGGAGAACTGGCTGGTTTCCTTGCACAGTGTGATCATGGGGAATTTAGCACCTGTGGTTCCTTCCTGTTTGGTCTGCACACCTGGGGCCAGGTGCAGGAGGATAGCCCAAAACAAAGGCCTACTATAAGCTCTACTTCACATGGATGCTCAGAAGGAGATATGAACAGGGTGCTTCATTTCTAATCCAACAAAGGGCCAGATCTGGGTGTGAATTGAAGAGTTCCTGGAGATCTTTCACATTAGTGCCGAGAGGAGTTTTCCTATGTCCTAAGTTTTACTTCCAAAGAAGCAGCAGCTCAGAATTCCTCATATGTAAGTTGTGTCTAATGAAAGCCGCTTCTGCCCTTAGTGGAGTTTCTACACCACCAACAGACTGACCTTGGGTCTGACATTCCTGGCGCCAGAGATAAGGCTTTTCAGAATTTAATGTTGAGGACATTTTCATTTTCTTCAATTAAAATGGCAGTCCTCCATGTTTCTTTTTTTTTCTCACCAGTTGGCAGTTAATTTAAATTCAGGAGTTACTTATTTCCATGGTTTAGCTAAAAGATATACATGCCATTTAACACTAAAGATTCAGTGAAAATGTATCTTTTGAGAGAAACCACTCATTTGAATTTCACCAGTAAAAGTTGAGAGAATTTCAAGAATATGATTTTTTTTAAACTTCAGAAGAGACTAATGCATTACTTTGCACATAATTAGAATGAAATCATTCTGAAATGAATGGACATTTTATTTCTAATTTTCAAGTTATATGAGTCATTCAAAAAGTTTCCCATTGTTTATCTCACTTGTCCTTTCATTGTAGAAATTATATATTTTCCTTAATTGGTGGCTTCGGTCTTTGAATTATATCAAATATACTATGGAAATAGATCTTATCTCTATGATAGCAATTTAATTCTTATTTGCTTTTTTCACTAGGATTGATTCATTTATACTTACAGTATTTCTACAAAAATTATGATTAGCCAGGCATAGCGGCGCACACTTGTAATCCCAGCATTTTGGAGGCTGAGACCGGAGGATCTGAGTTCACAGCCAGCCTCAGCTACTTAGTGAGGCCCTCCACAACTTAGTGAGACCCTGTTTCAAAATAAAGAATAAAAAATAGGGCTGGGGGTATAGCTCAGAGATAGAATGCCCCTGAGTTCAATTCCCAGCACCGCAAATATATATATGACATATATATATATATATATATATATATGTATATATATGAAAAAATCAGAATAAACTCATTTGTCCTCAATTTTTTCTCTTCTTACATGCTTCCTGTTTCTTGCTTTTCTCCAAATCTTAGTCCATAATCAATTCTATTTTGCAAGCCCATGATCATGTTTATTTTAATTTAAAACCCATAATCATGCCTCAGTGCCTGAGAGAGATTGGTTCTAGAGTCCCGAGGATACCAAAATACTTGGGTGCTCAAATCCTTTACATAAAATGGCCTAGTATTTGCAGAGAACGTACACATCTTCCCATACACCTTGTCATCTCTAGATTACTTATGATACCTAATACAATGTAAATGCAATGTGAATAGTGATTATGTTGTATTGCTTAGGGAATAATGATGAAAAAATAGCCTGTACATATTCAGTGCTAATACAATAAGGGGGGATGGTATTTTTGATGCACAATGAGTTGAATCCATGGATGGGGAATCCACAGATAGAGGGCTGACTATATTTTGTCTTTCCAATAATGCTTCGGTCACTGGCCACTGGCACTACAATGGTAGTTGTTGATGGACTCCTAACCTACACACAGGTACTGTCAAGAGAGCTCCACCAGCAGTCACCCTGCAATGTTCTCAGGCTCTTCTCCCTGGGAGGAGTTTGTGCTTCTTGTATCCTCCTGGGATCCTTGGTGGCCACAGATGCAAACCCTAGGGCCTTTGAGTTCCCCAATTCTTACATTGCTAATGGGACTTACCCTTCCCTCTCACCATAACACTATTTGTTTTTTTTTTTTTTTTTTTTAGTCTGGGGTTATTCACACATGTGGTCTTCACTACTGCTCCAAGAGGATAAAGAGTTGTCAGAATGGGTAAAAGACCTCTAATCAGTTCTTTCTCCAAAACAACACTGAAAATTCCCTCGTGCATTTTGATCATCAGTCACACAAGATACACTAAAGTCAGGGATAGTCTTCACTCTGAAGGCTTACATTCACCAATATTGCATAAGCACTGATGGTTGATTCTAAATGGCAGCAGCTACATCCTCTAGAAAGAAAACAACTTTCCTTGCCTCTTATCCCTCTGGATAAATGTTTTCAAAATTCCCAATACTTTTACCTCGTTCTCATTGACCTATTTTTTGATTCTTTAAACTAAGACCCCCATGATTTTGCTTTATTTCCTAACCCTTCATCATTACTTCTGCACATAACCTTTATGTGGGATGCCTAGCCAGGAAGTGCAATGGTGTCATTCCAATTACTGGGGTCCAGAAACTTCAGAAGTGGTTGGTATCTGTAGGGAGAAAATCAGTGGTCCCCCAAAGATGTTCCTTATCCCAGAACCTGTGAATATTTCACTTTATATGAAAAAAATGATCTGATTGAATTAAGGATCCTGAGATAGGGAGATCATCCTGGGTTATCTGTAGACCCCAATGTAGTCACAGAGACCCTGGGAAAGGGGGAGAAAGAGTCAGAAAAGATGTGAAGACAGAAGCAGAGATCCAAGCAATGCACCCATGAGCCAAGGAGTACAGGCAGCCCGTGGGTGCTGGAAAGCAGGAGGAACCAGATTCTTCCCCTGAGCCATCAGGGGGAGCACGGCTCTGTCAACACTGATTTTCAACTCAGTGACACCCATCTGGGGCGTCTCACCTCCAGAACTGTATGATAATGAGTCTATCTTATTTTAAGCCAAAAAGTTTATAAAGATTCATTACAGCAGCCACAGGAAATGAATATCCTTATTTCTTCATTTACTCACCTACACCTCAAAGTGCCTCCGATTGGATCCAGGAATGTCCCTGGCACTCTCAAAGCAACTCTGGTTAGTCTTCTAAAAATAGAATCACACACACACACACACACACACACACACACACACACACACACACGTACACGTACACACACCACCACCACCACCACACAAAGATGGACCCTGGAGAACATTATGTTTAGGGAGATTAGCCAGTCACAGAAAGTGAAGGGTCATATGTCTTCTCGCATATGCAGAAGCTGGGGAGTAGTTGGGATATTATCGGGACTTCAGATAAAGGAGGAGAGAGAGACTTCAGTGGAGCCAGGGAGGTACAGATGGTCTAGCAGGGAGGGGGGCAGAGAGGGAGGCATTGAATCCAGAGGCATTCCACCTCTGCTCTGCACACTCAGCCCTTCATTGAAATTATGCACATATGTGAGAATACCAATGCTCATCTCAATATCTTGTATGGGGAAGGGGGGAATGGGGAGGGAGCCGAGGGAAAGTCCACCGAGTGCTGTATGCATATATGTCACCATCACTCTGAACCACATTTTGATGTGAGACTGTAATGCACCAATCAAAGAATATTAAAAAAAAAAAAAAAAAAAAAAAACCACCCTGCAGAAATCACTGCTGCCCACTCTGGCTCCAACCTTAGACCATTATTTATGTTAGTCTTTGCTTTTGACATTTTAGAAACAGTCAGGTCTTAAACTTTAGCAGACAGTTTCCAGAGAATTGATTTCATCACAGTAGAGGAAGAGGCACAAGGGGAAGTTGCCAGAACTGCGTAGAGACACTTGAGAGCCTGTAGGGACAAGGCTGCACCTTTGCTGTCACAGGAGGTGTCAGCTGTCACCCAAAATAATTGCTCTGACAACGTGTTTGCCAACAGCAGAACTAGGAAAGGTCCCTTCAGTGCTTTTATTCTTCTTTCAGACTTCGGTCATTTAAACATTTCTGAATGTTCTGTGCATAAAAATATGAATGCCTGCTAATTCATCTTTTAGAAATGTATCCTAAGGGTATGTTGATAAACATAACAGATATTTACAACCTGTGATGCTCATTATATCTTATATGATCACAAATTGTTAAACCTTCCAAATGTTAATCACGGTCAAGTAAGTTATGATCACTCATTGATAACAGTGAAATGTGATGCAGCCACTTGAAATGTTCTCCGTCTATTTAATTATCTTGTTACCACTCCAGTGAGATCTCTTTTACCTGTGTGCAGGAGAGACTTTATTGAACCGAAGAAAATGTTCTAAAACTGATTTATGGTGATGGTTGCACAACTTGGTAAATCTACTAAAACTCATGGAGTCATACACTTGAAATAGGTGAATTATATGATGTGTAAAATGTGTCTCAATAAAATTGTAAAAGAATTGCCAATTCCCGGGTCCTTGGAATATCAGTGCCATCCATTGGTCAGAGTGGGGGCATCGTGGAGATTAGTGAATAAATGGAATATAGACCTGAGCTCCCTTTGCAATTGTCAAAATGCCAACCATGGTTCCCCCTAGGATTCTTCTCCTGGCATCTAGTTCCAAGTTCCTATTTCTCCTAGGATAAAAGACAAATAGATAGATAGATAGATAGATAGATAGATAGATAGATAGATAGATAGATAGATAGATAGATAGATAGATTGTCTTGCAATAATTATCCTTAGTACTTGGAGTAATTCCCCTGCTAGCTCCAAGACTCATTGAGTAGGAAGGAAAACTTAAAAGCCCATGATCCTGTTACAGTAGTGAAACCATGTTCTAGACCTGCCAGATAGGAAGCAGCGGGCATACTAAATGGCTGGGGGAAAACATTAGCATGCCGAAAGATGGGAGATGAGTGCCACAAACAGAGATCACCTTGACAAAGCGTGAGGGCCTCATGTCTGGGCACAACAGGACACCCTTCCCTCATGAAGAGCCGCATGCTAAACCTCGAGCTCTCCACCACCAAGACAAAGGCACATTTGGACTTCGGAGGCAACAGCAACCCATTTCATATTTGAGTGGCCCATTCTGATTCATTTACTATTTGTCCAAATTGCTTCCAGTTTTAACTAGTCCTCAGAGGAAAAGACAATTTCTCAAGTGATGTCACTGCGGGCTGCACTTAGGGCAACTGAATCAATCAGCCCTTCCAAACTGGAAGAGACAATGGAGGACTAAGTATCTGCCGCAGAGTGGGCTGCTGTCTGGAGCCTGTGGTGAGTCCCAGTGGAGAACCAGGGGTCCCATGTTCTCACCCCCAGCAATTATTTCCCCTTGGTTAAACAGATTTTTGTTTGTTACTAGGCTCTTGTTGCTGCCAAGCTGATTCCCACACCCAAACTCTTACTCCCAATCCATCTATAGACAGGGTGAGCTACATTGCCAAGTACACATGTACCTTTGAAACTAGGTATTGGGGTTCTATATATTGCAGTTCTGGCCAATGAGACCAAAGCTGAAGTCTCTGGGGGTATCTGCTGAAGATATTTTCCTCTTCTTTTCTCTATTTTCTCATATTCTCATCTTTTTCTGCTTCTTCCTTCCTGGAATATGAATGTCTGAGCTGAAGGGAGCATTTTAACTTTACACAGAAAAATCTAAGAGATCGCATAGGTTCTAGCCTTGACTCCCTGAGCTGCTGAACCAATACTGGCATCTATATCCCTTTGGATTTCTTTCTTTTTTATTTTTTTAATTAAAGTTGAACTTTTATTTTTGAGCTAATCATAGATTCACAGATAATTATGAAAATAATACAGAGATCTAATGTACCTTTCATCCAATTTACCCAATGGGAACATTTTGCAAAATTATAATAATCTATCACAACCAGAATATTGACAGTGATACTGTCCACAAAATTCGTCCACACTTCTGTTTTCATTGGACTCAGTTGCATGTGTAGCTGTGTATATTTGCTTATATGCAAGTTATCACATGCATGGGTTCCTGTGTCTACCACCACAGTTAAGATCTAGAACAGTTTTAGTATCTCTTGTGTTGCCCCTTTAAAACCACAGCCAGCTTCTCCCCTCCACACACATCCAATCTGTTCTCCATTTCTATAGGTTTGTCATTTCAAGAATGTTACATCAATGGAATCAGACAACAGATAACCTTATGAGTGATGTTGTGGGACTGGTTTTTCACTCGGCATAATTTTCTGGAAACTTCATCGAAGTTTTATGCATCAATAGATTTTTTTTCCTTTTTATTGCTAAATAGTTGTTATAGTTAGATATAAAATGTCTCCTAAACAGCTCATTTATTAATATTCAGGGTGGTTGAGCCATCAGGATTGTAATCTTAGCAGTGGCTAAGTCCACAATGGATTTATGTAGGTGGTGGCCTGAGCTGGTAAGATGTGGCCAGAGAAGGTGGGTCCCTGGGGGCGTGGCCCCAGGGATTCCATATAGTTCCTCCTCTCCCTGTCCTCTCTATCGCTTCTAGCCTCCATGATGTGGGAGCTAAACTTTGTGCTCTCCCTCTTTTCACTACCCACCCTCACCATGCCCTGAGATTCCAGGTCCCTGGCTTTACATGGACTGAGACAGCGAGCAAATAAATCTCCTTCCTCTAAATCGTATGGTCAAGTCTTTAAGATTATAGTGGACTTCTTTCTACAAAAGAAAAAGAAAAAAAAAAACAACCAAAAACATAATGGGCTGACGTCATCATCAGTTGAGTTCTCTACTATTTGCATCCAGAAGTTTCACTAACTGGCACAGCAGGGAGCTGTGTAACATGAGCCGCGAGGTTAACCCAGGAATTATTGGGTTCATCTTACATACTTTCTGCCCTCCACCATCCAACAGCCTAGAGGATCCACCCCCAGAAGACTCCACACTTTTACATTTCTTGAACTTTTGCTTTTACTTTGAGGGAGAATTTCTATTTAACAGTTGATTAGGAGAGAACAAGGGACTCTGCATGGCTTCACAGCACCGGCTGATCAATGGTGACAGAGGGATATCCCCTCAGCAAGTAGACTTTGATGGTGTTTATTTCACTCACCAGATGAGAGGCAGCCAGACATAAGTATACACTGACCTAAGTAGTCAGAGATTGAGAAGGAGCCCAGTAGGATAACTGGGGACCAAAAGCTTGGAAAACAGGATGGAAAATGTCTCCCTAGAATGGTCTAAGAATGTCAGACTATCTGTTCTCCGTGGGAATACTCAACTGCTGGATGAGCTATCCTCTTCTGTGGCTATTGGTAAGTATCCACCTCTAGCTACTCAATTGCTGGCTTGATGGGATTCCAGAGAGTAGCCAGAGTGGCCAGAAAGAGATGATACATGAGCCCCAAAACAATGTTATAGTTTGCTCTCCACATGGCAAAGTATCCACGTAGCTGGCATCATTAACTAAACTGAGATTCCAACAGTTATAACACCCTGGAGAACAGCCAGCTTCCCAGTAGCACACTGACTACACAGAGCGCCTTGCCTCCTGGAAGCACAGTCATTCTCCTTCATTGCAATTAATTCTAACTTCGTACTTCAGTTTGCTTTTGTGCTACATCTAGTATCACCACTCATAGACTTTCTAAATACCTTGACGTTGTCATGTTATCCCACTTTCTTTCTTTTTTTGCGGTACTGGGGATTGAACTCAGGGGTATTCTACCTCCGAGCTATATCCCCAGACCTATTTTTTATTCTTTATTTTGAAACCGAGTCTCACTAAGTTGCAGAGTGCCTCACTAGGTAGCTAAGGCTGGCTGCGAACCCGGATCGCCCGGTCTCAGCCTCCCGAATGCTGGGATCACAAGCGTGCGCCACCACGCCCGGCTATGTTGTCCCACTTTCTGTTGTTTCTGACAAATAAACAAATCTTATAAACAAAATAAAGGAAATAAATGCATTGACATTGGTGGGATTCTCTGGTCATATCAGGTGTATCATCCAAATTTAGGAAGTTGTATTAATCCGTTTTTTGTTACTATAATGGAATATATGAAGCAGGTTGGTTTTATAAAGAAAAGAGGTTGGTTTATTTTGGCTCATAGCCTGAAGGTTGACTGTCCAATCAGCATGGTGTGGGTTCTGGTGAGGACTTCATGGCAGTTGAAAGAAGACAAGTGGACTTAAGTGATCTCATCTGGAAACAGGAAGCCAGAGACCTGGGTTTGGCCAGGCCAGGCTTTTATAAACACACTCTCATGAGAACTCGCTTAATCTTTTCTGAAGGACACTCACTCAGTTGATCTAAGGACCTCGCAGTTGGTCCCGGTCGCCTCCTAACGCCTCCATCCTTGGGAACAAGCTTCTAACACATGAACCATTAGGGGGATACATGCAGGCATCTGAAAGCCATAGTGGAAGTATATAGAATGATAATTTTATATAACAAGGATTCAACTTTTATCCCAGATGGAAGAAAACATCTTAAGGAGCCAGGATACTGCCCTGTGGGTGCAATATATCCCTGGAACCAGCAAACAATATATGGTGTTTCTCTTCTCTGGCCGAAATTCATGGGTCTAAGGATAAGAATAAGGGCGGCATGTCCCATGACCATATCTAAATGTTCTAATGAAACGTTTTCATTTCTGGTCCCTGCAATCCAGTGCTCTTCCTGTTTGGAGATTTACTAACCATGCAATGTCAACAACTACTTGGCCATTTGTGCTCCTTTTGCTACTTGACAAAAAGGAAAGAAAGGAAAAAGGTAGAGAGGTGAAGTCGTAGTGTTGCCTGGGACAGAGATCTTAGCTATCGAGGAAATTCCATTTCGCAATGGCAGCAGGAAGGATTGTGAATGAAACTCGGGTGATTGCTCAGGTCCTTGCACTACCATGACCAATGCTACAACTCTGTATGGGATACAGCACCAAGAACTGGGATTCTTTGGGAAAGAAAAATTGAGTTTTCTCTCTGGGTAAGCAACCTCTGAGTTGTTGGCTAAAAACATAACTAGGAGTGGATTGTGGGGAAAGTTATCTTTACTTATGGTTTCTTTTCTGCTGGGTCACACTTATAATAACATTCTTTTTTTTTTTTTTTTGCGGTACTGGGAATTGAACTCAGGGGCATTCTACCTCCGAGCTATACCCTCAGCCCTATTTTTTATTCCTTATTTTGAAACCGAGTCTCACTAAGTTGCGGAGTGACTCACTAGGTAGCTGAGGCTGGCCGTGAACCCAGATCCTCCGGTCTCAGCCTCCCGAATGCTGGGATTACAAGTGTGTGCCACCGCGCCCGGCTTACAATAACATTTTAAAATTAACTGTTCTACCTTTCTTCATACATCACATATAGGTGTTTTAAATATACTAAATTGCACACTTTTAAGTAGTTAATTTTACTTTTTATGAATTTTGCTTCCATTTTTCTAAAAAATAAAAAGCTATAGCCAGTTAAAGGCTATTCCACAATTGAATCTCTCCCAATCATTTGAATTCAGGTTGAGGTTTGATTTGAAGAGTGAATTGAGAGCTAGAAGTTTTGAGTTGCCCGAGGGAGTATATTATACAGTAATCTGACATTTGTCTTAAATGTTGTTGAGAAGAACAAAACCCTTGGCCAGATCTGTAGAATCTTGAAAGAATTTTCCAGCTCTAATAGCCCAAGCCCTGATGAAACGCAATGATGGTGTTTTCTCTGGGATAAGGGATCATTATCAGATTTGCTTGCAAAATCAAAAAGTTCCTCCACACAAAAGCGAAAAGTAAAGTAGTGACTTTATTAGAAGCTCTGTGTCTCCACCTGCTCAGATGACAGCACTAATGTGTCCTTATATATTCTGCAAAATATATGCTTCTTTAATCTTCAGGTTTTAGTTTTGCCTCTGAAATATTATACTTCCTCTAACCAAATTTAACATCCCTCTACACAAAATGGAATGGCCAGAAGTCAATCGTTCTCTAGCGCTAATTCAGCATTTAGACCTGCATAAAGATGATGTCTCTTATTGGTTAGGTACACCTTATACTTCCTGTCTACCTAGTATGCGGAAATGGAGAGGTAATGAAATCAGAATGTGCATGGAAGCACTTGATCCTACTCTGTGAGGTGCTGCTGGATGACGGAGAGGCGGAGGTTTCCGAGCGGACCACATAATGTTGCTGCATCATTTTGGATAAACACTCCACATATCTAAAGTGTAATCTATTCAGGATGATGGCACATTACAGGGAAACCATAATGGGTGTGAAGAATTCATAGGCATCTGCCACGCACAATTTAACTAAACAATTTTCCAGTCCTGTCTTTTAGAGTGGCATTTTTAACACCTTCATAAAGCAACAACATAAAAGAAAGAACAATCTAGCATCTATTCAAAAAGACAGCCAGCTCTTCTAATAAAAGCACAGCAAGAGACACAGATTCTATGAGTTAATATGATGCAGAGCTACAAAGAATCCCTGGAGTCATTAAGACAATTAAGTCATTAAATGACATAGAAAATCAGCTGGATTCCTTAGTCAAGAAAGAAATAAAAATTATTCACTTGATACAGGTTCGCTTATTTATAGTACCACAGGAAGTCATTCTGGTTTTTATTTTTTCTGCCTCTGCTTTCCCTCCAAATTTGAGAGCCCCACACTTGTGTACACTTTCAAAGTAACAGATGATTCAGGTCAAGCCTTTAATGCCTACTCAGCAGGAAAAGGAACAGAACAGAGAAAACTCTTTGCTAATAAAGTTACAGAGCCTGGTGCAAACTGCTCCCCATGGATTCAAATTCCCACAGACAACTGGCTCCAAATCCCAGAGGAAGTTAACAAAATGAGTATAAAAAAAGGAAGGTTTGATTAAGTGAAAATGCTATTCCTACAGTGAAAAACAAACTTACCATATTTTTATGTAGAAAATCATAGCTTTCAGAGAGAATTTAGAGGTAGGAACAATGTGTTCTCAGAAAACGTGTTGCCTAAAATGGAAGTCAGCTGACATCGTCATCTTTAAGCTTTTTTAGATATAATGAGAACCTTTTTAGAAGCCACATTTCTTTTTTTTTTTTTCGGTACTGGGGATTGAACTCAGGGGCATTCTACCTCTGAGCTATACCCCCAGCCCTATTTTTTATTCTTTATTTCAAAACAGGATCTCACTAAGTTGCGGAATGCCTCACTAGGTAGCTGAGGCTGGCTGCAAACCCGGATCCTCCGGTCTCAGCCTCCCAAATACTGGGATTACAAGCGTGCACCACCATGTCCGGCTAGAAGCCACATTTCTAATACTTAGTGAAGAAATTTGGAGATGCCTCAGAACCCAGTAAGTTATTAGCCCTCAAGTGAAATCCTGTGACGACCCAGAAGGAAAGAGGATCCGGTGAAGAAGGTCACCTCCCTTTCTGGGGTGCTCAGCTACAGTGAACTCAGTCAATAAACCCTTTTAACCTCTAGATCCTAGTTTTTCTTTTCTCTCCTCTGCAGCATTCAGGCTTCTTACATTAGATCTCTAGTCAGTTCCTACAAGTAATTTAACATTTTGCTTACAGTTTTCATATCTTTGTAGGTTCACGCAACACCTTAATATTTTTGTCCTTGGTCACTTAGGCAATTAATTTGTTTCTCAAGAATGAATATCCTCTCCTCTGTTTTATTAAATAAACTATCTTCAAAAGCATCTGTCTGAGCTCTAGGAAGCACTGTTCAGACCTGATGAATTCTCTTTCTTGATCCTATCCCTTCCACGTGTTGTCATTTTCAGGCTGTGGCTGACTCTGTTTTCTCTCATTCCGGTGGCAGCTTCTATTCTGGACAATTGCTTTGGATTGCTTTATCTTCCCCTTCTGGCAGCCAGGTCTGCATAGGTGAGATCAGCTTTTGATCTACCTTTGTTTGCTATTTTGCCTGCTTTGAGCTGTGTAAATTCTTTGTGTCAGAGAATGTGCAGTGCCTTCCAATCCTTCTCCACTTTTTTCTTACCAGTAAAATGCTTTTTTTTTTTTTTTTTGCACCAAATCTTTCTGCCTGCCTCCAGGCAAGAGAGACACGGACCAATGGGAGGTAAGTATGTCCTTTCTCTTCTGGGCAGAAACCAGGGCTTGATGCAGGAGGCGGAGAAGCATCTTATAAACTATGAGGGAACAAGCAAGTGCATGGTTTATAAAGGGAAAAAAAAAAAGGAGGAAGAACCCAAGTATCTGATGATGAAATAGACCTGCTACACCATGCTTGAAATGCCTATCTGTGCACTTTTTCTTACAGAGCAAAACATAAATCTCCTGCTGGGTGTGGTGGCACACCCTTGTAATTGCAGCATTTGGGAGGCTAAGACCGGAGGATCCGGGTTCGAGGCCAGCCTCAGCTCCCTAGTGAGGCACTCTGCAACTTAGTGAGACCCTGTTTCCAAATAAAGAATAAAAATAGGGCTGGGGGTGTAGCTCGGAGGTAGAATGCCCCTGGGTTCAATTCCCAGTACCACAAAAAAATAAAAATAAAAATAATAAATAAATAAATCTCCTGATTTGTTTAAGTCACTCCCAGGACAGTTTTCTCTGCTTCCAACTGTACGCAATCCCTCATAGTCTCAGCTATTATTTCCCCTTGGAAAACTAGCCAGTGTTGGGAAGTGAGGTGCTTTCCACTCTCTGAACCAGGAATTGACAAACCATTTCACAGGCAACCTATCACCCCATATCGTGGTCCTGAACAGAAGTGTCTGGGTGCCCAATTCTTCTGGGATGTAGATCCAAGCCTCTGCCAGCCCAAGAGACGGACCTTCATGAGTCAGCTTGGATCGCTATAAGACAACACCACATACGAGGTAACTTAAATGGCACATATATCTTTGTCACAGTTCTGGGGACTAGATGGCCGAGATGAGGATGAGAACGCAGCCTTGTGCTATAGTTTAGATCTGAAATACCCCACATAGGCCTGTGTGTTACACGCTGGGTCACCTCAGAAACGTTCTAGTACCTCCCAATAGCACCAAAAACTTGCGACCAACCCAAAGATGGGCTTTTGGGAACATTTCAGCCCCAAGATACAGCAATGGTATGAGTGTTCAGATGGCATTCATACCTAGAACAGTGCTTCTGATCTGGTGGTCTTCACTTGCTTAGCTATTTTTGCTGTTTGGGATCACACATAATACAACTATTGACTCAATTTTCTTTTGAAAAAGTCTCTGTTTTTTTTTTCTTGTTTTTTTAGCAGTACTGGGGATTGAACCCAGGGGCATTCTACCTCTGAGCTATACCCCCAGCCCTATTTTTTATTCTTTATTTTGAAACAGGGTCTCACTAAGTTGCAGAGTGCCTCACTAGGCAGCTGAGGCTGGCCGCGAACCTGGATCCTCCGGTCTCAGCCTCCCAAATGCTGGGATTACAAGCGTGCGCCACTACACCTGGCAAAAATTCTCTGTATTGAAAAATCCTAAATCACTTAAGATTCCTCCTACCTCACATAGGTGGAGCAGGCCCATGCTAATTAAATGCAGTTGCTGATAAGGTGGTGCAGGCCTGTAATCCCAGCTACACAGGAAGATGAGGCAGAACAATTCTGAGTTCAAGGCCAGCCTGGACAAGACCTTGTCTCAAAATAATAAATAAAAAGGACTAAGGATGTAGCTCAGTGGTAAAGCATCTTGGGGTTTCATCTCCAGTACTGCAAACAAATAAAAAATTAAAAGAAAACTAAGCCAGGCATGGTGGTGCACAATTGTAATCCCAGTACTTGGGAGGCTGAGACCAGAGGATCTGGGTTCACAGCCAGCCTCAGCTACTTAGTGAGGCCTGCCGCAAATTAGTGAGACCCTGTTTCAAAAATAAAGAATTAAAAATAGTACTGGGGGTGTAACTGGAAGGTAGAATGCCCCTGGGTTCAATCCCCAGTACCGCAAAAAAAAAAAAAAAAAA
>PVLC010023188.1:0-25884 GCA_004027655.1 Graphiurus murinus
AAAAAAAAAAAAAAAAAAAAAAAAAAAAAAAAAAAAAAAAAAAAAAAAAAAAAAAAAAAAAAAAAAAAAAAAAAAAAAAAAAAAAAAAAAAAAAAAAAAAAAAAAAAACACAAAATGGGACATAAATACTGAGCCAAAGTGCTGCAATCTCACGGTAATGTGAACAGACGAGGAGTCTCTTCTTATGCAAGAGCAAAGAAAGTAGTTTCTACAGATGGAATCCACTCCGCATGAAGATGCCGTGAACATTGTTTAAATGACAACAAAGGATTTAGAATACAGCATAAACCGAGTTGATAAAGCAGCGGCAGGATGTGGGAGGATTGACTCCAATTTTGTAAGTTCTACCGTGGGTGAAACGCTATCAAACAGCTTCACATGAAAGGAAGAGTGAACGCATATGGCAAACTTCATTGTTGTCTTCTTTTAAGAAATTGCCAGAGCCACCCCATCCTTCAGCAAGCACCATCCTAATCAGTCAGCAGCCATCAACGTGGAGATAAGATTCTCCACCATCAAAAAGCTTCTGATGCACTGATGCCTCAAATGACCATTGAAGTATTTTCAATTAAGGTATGTATTTTTAGGCTTAATGCTGCTTACACATTTAATAGACTATAGTAGTATATAAACATAACCCCCCAAAATCATGTCCTTCCCGTTATTACAATATTTGCTTTCTTTTAGGGGTCTGGAATCAAACCAACACTATCTCCAAGGTATACCTGTATTAGTTTTCTCTTGCTTCTGTAACAAATTGCCACCAATTTAGTGGCTTAAAACAATGCAAGTTTATTAGTTTATAAATCTGTAAATTCACAGTCCAACACGGGTCTCATTTGGCTAATGTGAAGGTATCAGCAAGGCTGCATTCCTTCTTGAAGCTCTGTGGGAGACTCTGCTTCCCTGTCTTTCTCCGTTGCCAGCAGCTGCTCAGGATCCCTGCCTTGCGCCCCCCTCCTTGATCTTCAAATTCAGCAATTGTAAGTCAAGTCCTTTCCACGCTGCATCACACTAACTTCTATTCTGCACCCTCTTCCATTTTTAAGGACATTTGTGTTTATATTGGTCAGGTCCAGATATTTCTGGACAATCTTCCTACTTTAAGGTCAGGATATGAACACCCTGAACTCCGTCTGTAACCTTAATTTCCCTTCTCTCTGTCATGTAACATATTCCCAGGTTAGGTCTGGATGCAGACATCTTTGTGGGAGGGGAGTATTCTGTTCACCACAAGTGCCAAGGTAATTCCATTGGGAAATGGTAATCTGTCCCCCAGATGATGTTGGTACAGCTGGATATGCATATGGAAAAATCAACCTTGACCATTACCATATCCCATCCACAAAAACGTATCTTGTAAAGGAGCAAACATGAAAACTAAAACTTCTACAAAATCTTTACGACCCTGGAGGGTAAAAACTATAAAAGAAAAAATAGTAAATTGGTCTATGTCAGCATTAAAAATCTTTGATCATATTATGTTAAGTGAGATAAGCCAGATCCAGAAAGTCAAAGGTCGTATCTCACATATGGATGAGAGAGAAAAATGGAAAGAAAAGGGATCTCATGAAAACAGAATAGAGAGTAGGAGAGCAGAGAAAGGGAGTTGGAAGAAGGAAAGGGGAGAGATGGGGGAACAAAATAGACCAATTTATGCTCTGTACATGTGTGAATATAGCACAATGGGTCCCACTACTGTGTATAATTATAATATGTCAATTAAAATTTTTAAAAAAGAAAGTTACTATTTTTAAAAATGAAAAGGCAAGTCTTAGACTAGGAGAAAGTCTTCACCTGCATGTTCATGACAAAGGGTTTGTATCCAGAATACAAAAAGAATTCTTATAAATCAATAACAGAAGGAGAATTCTCAGTTTGAAAATGGGCAAAAAGTTGAAGAGACATTTCTCAAAGATTACCAAAGAATGGAAAATAAGTATGTGAAATGATGCTTGATATAATTAATCATCAGGAAAAATTAAAATAACGAGTAACCCCATACACCCAGTAGAATAGTTACAATTCACAAAACTGATAATGCCAAGTGTTGCCAAGGACATGGAAAAAATGGAACTCTCACTGATTCCTGGTAAGATTATAAAATGTTAAAACCACTTGGCAGAACAGAAATTTCTTGTAATGTTAAACCTCACTTACCTTACAACCCAACAATTCCACTTCTAGGTGTTTACCTAAGAGACATGAACACATCTGTCCATACAGAAGCTGGTACTTAAGTGTTCATAGCAGCTTTATGTATATTAGCCATTAGTTAGAAAGAACCCAAGTATCTATCTCCAGGAAAACCGTAGTGATTCACATAATGGAATATTATACAGTAGTGCAAAGGATGGATAACTATTAAACACGTCAACATGAATGACACTTATAAACATAATATTGATTGGAAAAAATCCAAGTCTCAGAAGAACAAAAAGATTGGAGTCTATATATAAAGTTCATATACTATAGAGAAAAGCAAGAGAATACCATGCAGTATGGTGATGATCTCTGGGGAGGCTGAAGAAATGTGGATTCACAGTGGCACACACAGGAAGAGCTGAAGGTTGGCAATATCCTTTCCCTTACACTAAATCATGGTAATGTTTTTAATTCTTCCTTATGAGCATGCATCATAATTATTTTGTATAAATATAATACTTACATTTAAACATTTGAAATCACACAGCATTTCAATGTTGGACCTGGAACTTAAACCCATTCCCCTTGACTCCTGAAACCCCTGCACTTCTGGACCCTCAGCACTAAAGAGAGAAATGGATTTATCATCTTGCTTGCAGACTGAAGTCGAATGGGGGTACAAGTGGTGTAGCAGGCGGCTGGGGGACAGCCCTCACCCTGCTCTCTCCCTCATCCATGGACATAGTCAACACCATCTGCCTCCTCTCTCTCAGCAAACAGCTCCCTTCAGAACTAGGGCACTGGACAGCAGATTAGATCCTGCACAGGCTAGGTCACTGGGAAGGGTTTTCTCTTTCCTAGTGAGTAATATACAGCGAGGGTGCTGGCTTCCAGAATGTGTTCATTCTATCCCAAGACAGCTGTAATCTCAGGGTTGGGAAAGTCACAAGAAGACAAGCTATCTTTTGGGCTCCCTTCCCTAACCACGAGCAGAGTAGAAAACCACCTCTGCTACAAAGAGAGGGCTCCTATGATTCTCTAGAAAAGACGTCTCCATGGCACCCAACCTCCTGGTGGAAAGGAAGGGCTTCTCATTTGTTCCTCTCCGAGGACTATATTAAAATGCACTTTCTTTACGTTGGACAGCTCACAGGCCCTCTCCCATCAGCACATCTGCACTGATGAGATCAAATCACTTTAGAGACTGCTCCTTATCCACTCATTAGTCCCAACATTTATTAAGTACCTACTCATTATAGGCTCTGTCTTAGTGGATGAGGCAGTCAAATATGATAAAGCAGTCAAGTTTTTTTTTTTGCACAAAAAATTGTTTAAGGGAGAAAAAATATGCCTATGTATAATTGCAACACAATTAACTTTGGTACTAATTGAGTTTCATACCAAGGAGAAAGTAGTCAACTGCTAGACTCAGAAGAGATGACATCTCCAATGGGGCCTGTATTAGGCAAGGTTCTCTGGAGTAACAGAACTCACAGGATATACATATTATAAAAGGGGGTTTGTCAAGTCAGCTTACACTATGAAACAGTGTAGTCCCAGGTGGCTGCCGGCATTGGAGAACCGGAGGAACCAGCAGCTGATGGAGCTGTCCAAGAACATGTCTCAGAATAAGAGCGACCCATAATGCAGTTCCAGACCAAGATGGAAACTCCCCAGAGAAATGTTGGTGAAAGCTGACAAACCTTCATTCTCCACAAACACAGGCTTGTCGTCAAGCTGCTTCCTCTTTCTTTTTATCTGGGTCCCCAACCTGTTAGAATGGCGCTGCTCACATTCAGGGCGGGACTTCCCTTCAGTCTACTGTTGCACTTGTCAATCATCTCATGGGCACACTCAAAGTCACAAAATCATAAGTGTTTCCTAAACCAGGCAAAACTGACAATTCAGATTAACCATCAGAGGGCCAGAAAAAGGAGCAGAGATGGATTGGTGTTCCCAGAAGGTGTAGAAGGTTCTTGTGTTCTCTGGTGAAAAAGAAAAAAGTCCCCCTGCTGGATCTTGAATCTACATGGAAAGGTGGTGTTAAAAGAGGCCCTTTAGGAGTTCAAGGGGTGTGGGGTGCAAGAAGTTTTGGGTTCTAGTTCTAGGTCAATTCTTTCATTCTAGGACAATTCTTCTACGAGTTTTCAAAGACCTTCTGGGGGTCTATGAAATCATGTAAAGGGAGTCTTCAAATTCTTAAATGCACTGAGCATTTTCTATTGAATGAATAAATATTGCAAATATATATGTGCATATATACATATATATACTGCTAGTTTTAAATGTAAATAAATATTGCAATGATTTTTAAATCTCAGATGGCATTTAGACATCAGTATTTTTAGCAGAGTTTGGTGGCACACACCTGTAACCCCAGTACTTGGGAGGCTGAGACAGGAGGATTGCCTTGAAGAGCAGCCTCAGCAACGTAGCAAGACTCTCAGCAATCTAATGATACCTTGTTTCGAAAACAAAAAAATAAGAAAAAAGGTGGGCTAGGGGTGTACCTCACAGGTGGAATGCCCCTGGGTTCAATCTCCAACACCAAAAATAATAAAAATAAAAAGGGCTGCAGGTACAGCTCAGAGGTAGAGTGCCCCTGGGTTCGATCTCCAGTGCCAAAAGAAAAAAAGTTAGTATTTTTTGCCATCATGTATTTTGCCAACTGACAGTTATTAAATGGACAACTGCTGTCATAGGTTTGGGTTCAGAGAGATGTCTAGGAACTTTATGAGGTTAAAGATAGGGTTGATGGGCCTCCTAATTAAAGCCTGGGGCATTATCTACAGCAAGTAGGAGAATGAGACAGCTCTAGGTAGGGTCAGAACATCATCATGTTTCTGTTTTGGAAAGGTCACGCTGGCCACAAGGGGACAAGATGCATTACAGAAGGGAACCTCCTCCTACCCTGGAGAAAGAGCCACCCATCAGTCTGGGGACTCCTGCAGTGATGGAGAGCAGAGAGAAGGGTAACCTGAGTTGACAGGTGGTAGCGAAGATGGGGAGAGAGAGGTGTGTTCAGGAGACATTAAGAGATAGTGTTGATGGAATTTGGAGACCAAGTGGAGGTAGGAGGCAATGGAGACAGAGTCCAGGATGACTCCAGGTTTCTTGTTGAGGCTGTTCTTCAGGACTCTGTGCATTACTGCCACCTGCACATTACTGCCACCTGTGCAGTGGTCCTACGATCAGCCTCATTCTAGAGATGGCCTGGGCCGTCATGTTGGGAAATCACTAAGCTCCTCACTGAAAAGAGAAAAGAAAAACCTGGGCCAAGCGTTCCAGGCATACAATGGAAGCAAAAGGAATGAAGTCAAAAGGTGTAACTGCTGACGAATCCTTCAGGGGAGAGAGACTCAATGACAGGTGATTCAGTGCAGGTGAGCCCTCGTCATCTGGATCATGTGGGGCCTCGAGGTCACAAGGGTGGCCTGTCGGCTGCTCCCATTTGCTCATGGAGTGATGTTGCTGCAGCAGGTGACAAGGAGGATAATGTTGAAGCCAGGGCTTATATTAAGTCACTGGCACAAGGTTTCACAGCTGGTAAATGGAAGGGGAAAGAGTCGAATAATAATAATGTCTGACATTTCTGGAGCACTTGCTAGGTGTCAAAAACTGTTGTCAGTTCCTAACACATTTGAATCCATTGAATAAACCTCCTAGCTAGCCCCACAAGGCAGTTTTTATCATCCCCATTTTGCAGATGAAAAACTGAGGCCCACAGAGGTTAAATAACCTGTCCAACAGAACAGACATGGTACATGGAGAAACCAGGAATCAGATTCCCGCAATCTCCCACCAACACCTGCTCCCTCAGCCTTGACTCTATACCCCAGGTCTATCTGTCCGACTCCAGAGACTGTACTCAACTACTAAGCCATACTTCCCTGGTACAGGAGGACCTCAGGTGTAAAGGGAGAAGGTAAAGCCAGTCCAAGCCAGCGCAGTGAGTGACATCTATGAGGTGACTTTGTTCTGCTGGGGGGGTCTGGGTGAGCCAATGGATCTAGAGGGCCATGCGGCAGCAGGATTTGCCACCTGCTCTGGACAGAGGACGGCAAGGACTGCCAGTGCGCACAGTTCCCTGGGGGCCCAGGCAAAGGCACGGGGTGGGAGGGGCTGCAAGACTCGGGGCAGAAAACTTGTTGGGATTCTGTGGGGCCACTTTACAAGAAGAATCAGGTTTTCTGGGTCTTGTGAAATTGATTTTATTTTTATGTCTTAAGTTTGTGCCAGGTTGTTATTTCTCAGTTGAATTCCTTTGACTACTTCTATCTTCCAATTACACTCTCATCTTCCTCCTGTAGCTGTGTATTCATTCCCACTTGCAAACAGCGACTTTGAGCAGACAAGCCTTGTTTCCTGTAGGCTAAACACGATGTCCGCCTGTTGGCCCTGACCCATAAAAGAAGTGCTTTTCTGACTCCAGCAGCCCTGTGTTAAGTCAGATCTTCTCCCTTAGCCACTCACTGGTTTTCCTCTTTTTTTTTTTTTTTTTTTTTTTTTTTTTTTTTTTTTTTTTTTTTTTTTTTTGTATTGAGTATTAAACCCAGGGGCATTCTACCTCCAAGCTACATTTCCAGTCCTATTTTATTTTTTATTTTGAAACAGGATCTTCCAAGTTGCTGAGGGTCTCATTAAGTTGCCAAGTCTGGCCTTGAACATGCAATCCTCCTATCTCAGCGCCCCCCATGCCTCCTCCAGTACTGGGATTACAAGCATGAACCACTATACCTGGCTCCTTTTTTTTTTTTTTTTTTTCTATTTGCCTTATTAAATCTTAACTCCAGAGTCCTAATTTGATTTTTCTTTTTAATTGCAGAAATTCAATGATATTCAAGCTTAAAAGTTCCAGGAGCCCCCACCTTTGCTTCTTGCCTTTGCCCTCAGCTAACAGGCATCACCTAAACTTCTGTGCCCTTGGGCAAGGTTTGATCCTACTTAAGACTCTCCCTCCCCTCCCCCGCTTCCCACCAGAGTCTGATGGGAGAGGCTCCCTCTGATGGGAGAAGCCTCTGGAATAGCAGAAGGGAAGCAAGGTGGGGGCCTGATAATGTGTCCTGCAAATTCGCCACTTTAATATTCACATTTTCTAAGTGTCTAACTCCATGTCAAGCACTTTATATACCAAAGTGGCTTTTAAAATTACTAATCTGGGTATGTCCTGGTGAAACCCATTCCAGACTCTTCTATCACTCCTGGGATGGAGTTCTAACCATGGTCTACAAGGCCTTGTGTGTTCTGGTCCCTGACTATGTCTGTTGCCTCGTTGCATCCTCTTTCCTCCTTCCAAGTTAATTCTGAGAGTCATCCCTCAGGTCTCAACTCAAAAGCCATGCATATGGGAGCAGAGTGATTTTCTACATGGCCTTTAAGACCAAACTGGGTTCAGATCCCAGCTCTGGACCTGATTGACCCCACGGGAATCAGGTACCCAGGCATAAGCCAATCACTGACCAAGATGATGGAATATGCTAATTGGCTGAACCAAACTCCTAGTGCTACCCCCTGGAATTCAGGAAGGAAACTGACTTTTATAGAGCACATGGGAGAAGAGATGATTGGCCAAAGCAAATCAGGAAATGTTGCCCCAGGAAGGGAACACAAGAATAACAAATGACTGCCTGGATGTCAAGCTGTGCTTTCCGGGCTTTGATCTTATGTTCCTCCTCCATGGTACTCAGTTTATTCATGTTCCAAGCATGCTATTATTTAATTAGCATTTTTCAAGGCTCCCTTTTTGTACTTAGAGCTTCATTTTTAAATACATCTATTTCTAGTACTGCTGTAAATGAAAAACCAATATTACTTGCCAAAAATAGGAGGTAAGCTTAATTTTTTTATGGTGAAAACAAAGCCATGTTATTAAATTCATACTAGATATGGTGGCCTGCTAAAAACACTCTGAGACGGTGGCCTTGTTCTCTCTTTGTTAAAAAGAGAGATTATCAAGTGTTAGAGAGGTGTAAAGACATACTAACACCAAACTGAGCCTTTCTCCCTGATGTAATCAGAAGGCCTAAGAAAGAATTGAAAAGGAAATTACTTTCTCACTATGTGATTCAATGTGATGTGATGCCACACGGCATTGGGAAGTCATTTCCCATGCCACTCGTAATCTTCTGGTGTCCCACTGGTGCTCCCTGCTCAACACTTGAAAACACTCTGTCTCAGAGTGTTTGAACTTGGTCAAAATTGTTGA
Source organism: Graphiurus murinus (assembly GCA_004027655.1). Lineage (NCBI taxonomy): Eukaryota > Metazoa > Chordata > Mammalia > Rodentia > Gliridae > Graphiurus > Graphiurus murinus. Next base: position 8,351 of record PVLC010023188.1, read on the forward strand.
GTGAATGGCCATAGACAGGGAGACTGAGGACCCGTTGGTTATTAGAGAGGATGGTGCAAAACAACCAGTACATTTTATCAAGAGAAAATTTCCTCTTTGTCTAATTCATCTTTCCAGTGAAAGGAAGTAACTGACGTCATCTAGTTTCTCTCCCTGCAGAAATGTCCTCCTCTGTGTCCAATACTGCTCTTCTCAGATGGAACACACCCAGTCTTCCCAAAGACTGGCCCCTCCTTCTGCCCAACCAGAAACCTGAGCTCTATCCTTGATACCTCCTTTTCATTCATCCCCTTCACCCAGATGATTTTCCAGGCACAGTCAGTCATTTCCACCTCTAAAATGGTTTCTCTAATCTGTCCATCTCTGTCCCTCTCCACTGCAATCACCATTATCTCCCCTCTGGGCCTCTACAACTGCCTCCTGTCATTCTGCTTTCTCTTTTGCCCTAATTTCCCAGTCCACTTTCCACCTATCATCCAGAGTACCCTTTTTAGAAAGCAGATGGGAACATTAACTCCCCCACATTAGGACTTCAATGGTTCATTGAGGTTGGAATGAAACATATAGCGAGGCCTACTAGCCTGTGTCACCAGACCTCTTTTGGTCTCACTGCTAACTCCATATCACTGATCTCCTCTATCCCTGGGCTGGAGAGGATCCTCTCCCTGCACTCTGATGCTACTCTCCACCTGGCTCATTCCTTCTTGTCCTTATTTCAAATATTACTCCATCAATTAAGCCTTTCCTGTTTCCTGATAAAAGCATATCCATTTGTCACAAGACCCCCATTCTTTACCTCTGTCATGATTTTCACTATTTAAACTCTATATTTGTGTGTGTTTAATATCATTCTTTCTAGTCAGACAAAAAGTGCCTTGGGAGAAGGAAAAATAATCTTTCTTATTCGCTGATACATTCCCAACCATTAGCCCAGAACTGGCACTCATCCATGTTTGTTAAAAGGCATAAATAAATACTTTCCATAAAGCGAATAATGTCCTTAATGTCTAAATTGGCTAAGAGGAAATGTGTTGACTTAGAAGAAGAGAATTTGTAGGTTAAACATCAAATGTATTTTATAAGAGGTTTGGTGGTGGATAAGGTTTAATTATGTGGCTTAAAGATGTTTAGGGATGGTTGATGTTTTATGCTTCGTTGGTGGAAATAAAAATATTTTAAGTTGGGAATTCAAGAAAGCATAAAGAGTCCATTGAGACATTGGCATAAACAGGTAAGATAACTCAGAGATGCCCAGTGTTCACCTTCTTGAGACTCAGGAGTGAAGTGAGCAATGGACATGGTTGGATTTCAAATATGAGAAAAAGAGGAGTGGCAAAGGCTAAGCCATGTGACCACAACTCTACCAGCCTTGCTCCTCCTGCTAATTACACCAGAAATGGAAAACCCACCTGCAAATGGGGCTGGTACAAAATGGACCAGAGCTGACTCCAACTCAGAGAGGGATTGAGTGGAAAGAGGATGGGTCTGAGAAGAGGGTAAGATGTGATATTATCTGGAGATGAAAAAAGGGGTGAGCCGGGCGTGGTGGCGCACGCTTGTAATCCCAGCATTCGGGAGGCTGAGACCGGAGGATCCGGGTTCGCGGCCAGCCTCAGCTACCTAGTGAGGCACTCCACAACTTAGTGAGACTCGGTTTCAAAATAAAGAATAAAAAATAGGGCTGGGGGTATAGCTCAGAGATAGAATGCCTCTGAGTTCAGTCCCCAGTACCGCAAAAAAAAAAAAAAAAAAAAAAAAAGAAAAAAGAAAAAAGGGGTGACTAATACAAGAATCAACAGAGCCTGTGTGCTTGAGAAAATCTTGAGCAAGTCACCTGATTACATGCTTCTCCTCTGAGCACATTAATCAGTTAAAGTTCATAAATCTGTATTTCTTCCTTGTCCTGCTCACCACCAGGACTATCTGATGAAGAGCCCCACAGGAAAAAATATAAAGAAAATCCACAACCTTGGCTGCTTAATGAGGCCCTCCGCAACTTAGTGAGACCCTGTTTCAAAAAATAAAAGAATAAAAAATAGGACTGGGGACCTAGCCCTGAGGTAGAATGTCCCTGGGTTCAATCCCCAGTACTGACAAAAAAAAAAAAAAAAAAAAAAAAAAAAAAAAAAAAAGAAGAAGAAGAAGAAGAAGAAGAAGAAGAAGAAGAAGAAGAAGAAGAAAGAAAATCCAGTAGTCTCCACCACTCCACCAGATTGTAAAAATCAGGAATCTTCTTCCCTTCACATTGAGATGGTCAGTAAGGCTGAAGATGTGATGTGTAGACAGGGATCAGTACAGAAACACTACATGTGTGTAGGTAGTCCAGAATCTCCAGAACTTCCAAGTAAGTTAACTATTTGACAGTGAGTCATTAAATGTGTGAAACAGAGAGGGAGTTTGACTATCAGCATGAGGCCCCAATTGGATAAACCAGTGATATGCTGAAGCCAACTTATAGAGCTTACAAGAGTCAATTGTTCCAGAATTAGAACTATTTATGAAGCACAGACACTGAAAAGTTAAATTCTCTAAACCTACAATGAAGTACATTTTGTTAAAAACAAAGGTAAGTACTCAGAATTCATCACACCCTAATTATTTTGAAGTTTGCTACTATCTATCCTCTTGAGATGAGTTACATCTATTATATCCATATAGTGGAAATAGACATCATGGCATGCCACTTGCACATCTCTTCCCAACTCAGTGTTTAGTGATATCACATTGGTTGCTTGAAATGGACCACAGTATGAGTATTTATACCATGGAAATCAGAAAATGCTACAAATCAGGGCTTCATTTATTGTTTTGTTGATTGTTAAGAAAGTGATAGAGAAAATTTCAATAATGCAGATTAGGTTAAAAGCCTGCCATTGTTTGTAAGTGTTACATGATGAATGACACAAAAATTAAGGAGATATTCTTCTATTATTTGGAATGCATTATCAAGTTCAGCAAAGCAGTCACATCATTAATAAACCAATGGAGAGTCAGGATACTTTTATTGCTTCACTTTCATCTTATTCATCAATGTAAAAGAATGTATCAGCCAACAACCATGTCAGAACTGTGCCTATTCCCCAATTGTTTCCATAGGTCAGCTATAGATAAAAGAATTCAGTAAAAACCAATGGGAATAGACTATGAGAGCCAACTGACTGTATGGAATTGACAATAAACAGTAATGTGTATTTATGATTCACATAATATGTGACATATCTTTTCTATCAGTGACATTTTAACAAACTTACATACAATGTGTGCATATCTTTTGGAGAGCAGGTTGTTAAACATTGACCAACACAGTATTTGGTGCCTCCCATACAAAGCAGCAGATTGAACATAAAAGGTCACTGGGTTCTAATCAAAGACATTGATAGTTTTGAAGAAAATAAAATATCAATGAAAGGAAACTATATTTCCCAAGGCCCTAAGAGGACCCAGGAAAGGGGAATTTCACTATTTTTTCCATCCCTAACAGATGAAAGACACACTGAGACTGGGAGTAATAAGCATTCAAAAGTTGCTTTTTGGGGGGAGAACAAAGGTTTCATTGGATCTCACTCTTGTCTAGATCATGGTTTCTCAGCCTTGGCACTATTTTGGACCAGATGATCCTCTGTTGCTAGGCAGTGCCCTGTGCATTGCACAATGTTTAGCAGCATCTTTGGTCTTTACCCTCTGGATACCAGTGGTACCTCCCAGTTGCGGCCACCAAAAATGTCTGAGGATATTGCCCCACAGGGACAAAATTGCCCCTGGTTAAAAATCACAGGTGCAGACGACATATCACTTAAATTCCAATCAGCCCAACAAATCTTATCACCTGGGATTGGAGGCAACGTTCCTGGTACATGGGGTATCTAAGTGAACAAAACTGACAAAGAGGTCTGTTCTCATAGAAGGCCATTGTGTGTGTCTTTGATTACCCACTGAGTTGATTTTTCCACCAGAATGTGAGCTTCTTGAGAGCAGAAATTGGTTCTTATTTATCTCTGGGACTCCAACCTCTCAGGGCACAAAGCCCGGTACCAAGATGCTCAGTAAATGTGTTGCACTGAACACATCTGAACTCCATACACAGGTTGAGCACATGTGTTCTCTATGGACACGTTTCCCATCCCCCACCCTCACCCCTGAGCCCACATTTAGCCATGATAAATGTTCTGCCCTCTTTCCCTTTGAGACCTTTCTTAATGTTGTTTCCTGGATGTGTTTGCTTTCCACTGATGCATAGCAAAGTACTGCAGACATAGTTCCTTAGAACAACACCCATCTATCATCTCAGGATTTCAGTAGGCCAAGTCCAGGCACCATGTGTCAAGGGTCTCTGCTCAGGGCCTCACACAGCTGATCAAGGTGCCAGCTGCCTCCCTTCTCATCTAGAGCTCAAAGTCTTCTTCCAGCTCATCCAGGCTGTTGGCAGAATTCAGTTGCTTCCTCTCCATGGGGGATCACACTCAGCTCCTAGAGACTACTCTCCTGTTCTTGTGGCATGGGTAACTCCATGTTCAAAGAAAGGGCCTCATCGTGTGTGTGTGTGTGTGTGTGTGTGTGTGTGTGTGTGTGTGTGTTAGCGGGGATTAAACCCAGGGGTATTCTACAGCTATAACCCCAGCTCCATTTTGTTTTTTATTTTGGAACAGGGTCTTGCTAAGTTGCTGAGAGCTTTACTAAGTTGCTGAGGCTGGCTTTGAGCCTGCGATCTTCCTGTCTCAGCCTCCCTAGAACTGGAATTATAAGTGTGCACTATCATGCCTGGCTGGGCCTTATCTCTTTTCAGGGCTTTTGTGATTGGACCATTTAATATATCTTCTAATATAGCCCAATAATGGAAGTGATATCTCAGCACATTCATAGATTTCTCCCTGCTCAGGATGGAGGAAGTTATACAAAGGTGTGGATACTTGGAGGTCATCTTAAAACTCTGCTGTCCACACTTGGGTTCCCCCCAACCCCTTTCAACTTCACTATCCCAACTTTCCTCTTTTTGGGTTTCAGCTTAGTAAGTACTCAATTTAGTAAGTACTTAATAATAGTTCACTTTTATTTTTTCTGAGAGCCATGCACCATGCTTTATATATGGTATTGTATTTACTTTTCTTAACAACCATATAAATTAGATGTTATTTTTATTTTTGACATTTGGAATTTCCTCTGCCTAACACTCTTCCCCCACATTATCTTCATGTTAATTCCCTCAGTCTTTCTGGTCTTCACTCAAATATCTCCTTCTCAGAGAAGCCTTCCCTGGTGACCCTCTTTGAAAATAGCTCGTAGTAGAATGCCAACTAATGAATTCAGAAGAGAGAATGATGTAATTAAAAAGTCACCATTGGGCAACCACTGTGTAAGTAAATGATTCAGGCAAGAATAATCAGTGGATGCTAAGACCAACAGAACAATTATATAGGCTCAAAATCTGCCCCTCAATACTTGATGGTTATTAAGGAATAAATAGTGCCTTTATGCTGAAGAAATTTGGTGAGCACCACCTTAACTAAAGGATCAGGGTTAATATCACCAGTAATGGGATAAAGCTACCTCATGCGCATCCTAATATGATGTGCTGAGAAGAACATATCACTTCTGCAGCCTTCCTGTCACATCAGAGATGCCCAAATTGAGAGGTCATTCTGCAAAATAACTAGCCTGTACTTTTCAAAAATTTCAAAGTCATAAAAGGCAAAGAAAAGCTGAGCAACTCTTCCAGATTAAAGAGAGATGACAACAAAACGGAATGTGTGATCCTGGATGGGTCCTGGATTAGGAAAAAACAAAAGCTTTAAAGAAAATTAAAGGGCTTTATTGGCACAACTGTTAAATTGTTAATGGGGCTGGTAGATTGGGGGATACCATCAATATTAATTTCCTGATTTTTAAAGCTATACTGTGCCTATATTAAAAATGTCTTTGTTCTTAGGAAATTCACATTAAAGTATTATGGGTAAAGGAGCATCATATCAGCAATTTACTGTCAAATGGTTCAGAAAATAATAATATGAAAGAAGGATAAAGCAAACACAGCAAAAGGATAAGTTAGGGTACCCAAGTAAAAGATATATGAGAGCTGTTTCTTGCAACTTCTCTATTTGAGATTATTTCAAAAATAAAATTTACCAAAAGAAAAGAAAGGAAGAGCTCACCACTCCATTCTTCATTCTTTATTCTGCTTTACTTTTTTTTTTCATGGTCCTTATCATCACTGGTTATATAAATGTAACTGGTTATATAAATATATTTGGTACTGGGAATTGAACTCAGGGTCATTCTACTTCTGAACCACACTCCTAGTCATTATTTTATTTTTATTTTGAGACAGGGTATTGCTAAGTTGCTGAGAGTCTCACTAAGTTGCTGGAACAGGCCTTGAACTTGCAATCCTCTTGACCTCCAAGTACTGGGATTACAGGCACACACCACCATGTCCAGCTAGTATATAGTATATCTAACTCTCACAACCATCATAGGAAATAGGTATTTAGTCCTCCTTGCCTTTATAACTCCTTCCGGCTGGAGCATGCTCCTCTTCCAGGTACCTGCATGTCACTCCCTCACATCTTTCTGTTCTCCACTCAGATGCATTGATAATAGCAGCAATGGTAATTTCTTCCTTGACTAGACTGCAAACTCCATGAGGGCAGGAATTTTTTTTTTCCTGATGATTTCTCAGCATTTTCCATAGCACCTGGTAAATCATGGGCACTCAATAAATCTGTATTGAATGAAAAACCTTCACTTCAGAAGAGAGGCAGGAACCAGGCATGGTGGTGCACGCTTGTAATTCCAGCATTTGGGAGGCTGAGACGGGAGGATCCAGGTTTGTGGCCAGCCTCAGCTACCTAGTGAGGCATGGTGCAACTTAGTGAGACCCGGTTTCAAAATAAAGAATAAAAAAATAGGGCTGGGGGTATAGCCTGAAGGTAGAATGCCCCTGAGTTCAATCCCCAGACACACACACACACACACACACACACACACACACACACACACACACACACCAAAAAAAAAAAAAAAGGGCAGGAAAAGTTGTAAATAGCAGTAGAACTAGGCTTTGAATACAGACAAAATGGGAACCATTAACTACTATGCCATACTGACTCTGCTTTTCCAGGAAGCCCCTGGCTTGCTGCGTTCACAATGAGACAACTGTGGTAGACAGCTTCTCACGTGACCCCCAACAACCTCTGCTTCCTGGGACTTATGCCTTTGGGTGCTCCCCTTCCTTTGAGTGTGGACTAGATTTTTTAACTCACATCTAACAAATAGAATGTGGAAAAAGTGATGGGATGCCACTTCCGCCAGTAGGTTAGATCCAAAGTACTGTGACGTCCATCTTCCTAATAGACCCTTGCAAGTGCGTTTTCTTGCCTTCTTGCTGCTCGCTGCCCTGTTGGGAGATGCTCTCTGCAGAGACCCACACCAAGGGAGGCCTCTAGCCAATGGTGTGCAAGGAAATGAATCCTGCCAACAAACATGTTAAGTCCTCACTTTGGAAGCAAATCTTCTCCAGTCAAATCTTGCAATAAGACCACAGCCCTGGCAACATTTGGAGAAGTCCTGAAACAGAGAACCCAGCTAAGCCACACCCCAGTTCCTGACTCATAAAAACTGCAAGACAATAAATGTTGGTATTTTAAGACACTAAATCTTGGAGTGAATGGTTCCGCAGCAATAGATAACGAATACTACAACCCTCTGCGGCTCCACAGCCCCTGTCTTTCCCTACAATAATAGGAATGCTTTGTATGTGTATTTATCTGCATCTCTGCATCTTCCACCATCCCTGTCACACACACTATAAACTCTGTGGGCACCAACTGTGATTTGCTTACCATCTTATCATAGCACAACACTACTATCATACTTGGAACTCAATAAATGCTTGTTGAAAATTACTGAGGAGTATATCATTAGAAATACATTTGGAGTTGGGTTTATACATTAACCTATGAATGTAGTCCATTCTCAGGACCTGAGCATGTTCTTGAATTTGCAAAGCCCAGAAGCCAAACCTGAACGGTGGGCACTTCTCCATAGCTCAGCTCCCCGTGAGGCCCCATCTGGGTGGCCAGCTGGTCCCCTAGACAGTATCTCTATCTCATCATCTCCAACATCATAATTCTTAAAAATAGTGTTTGTAGTACTAAACCACACAAGAGGACAAAGTGACCTGCCCATCCGCCTGCTCTAATTAATATACTTTTAAACCTTTCAAGGAAAACCATTTCTCCTCCTTCCTTTACACCACAGAAAGATTTAGCCATAAAATTTCGGCTTAGAGTAATCACATCCTGAATCAATGCCTCCTTTTTTGATTTTGAAAAAAAAAATCCCTCTAACATGTTCATTTTAATTTCAAAAATGCTATTTTAAATGGTAGGGAGCCTTTTAATTCTCCACTCCGGGTTATAAAAAAATAATAGATAGGCAGAAATGTGTTATTAAAGCTATTTTTCTTGGCGTTCTGGTAATTTAATAAACTGCTGAAGCTCAGCCTTAAGACTTTATGATGCAGCAAGAAGAAGACTTGTCTGTTGATTAATAGTTTCGGATCGTCCCTTGCCCAACCCCCCTGCTTCCTGGGGTGATTCTTGAAGGCAACAGGCAATTTCTGAAGAATGAAGATTTGGGGAAACATTGTGCAAAATCGTCTCGTCCTTCAATTTTAATCTCCTAAGAACACCCACATACTCTTCCCCGAGGCTTGAGGTGCTAGAGGGAGGATTGAGGTGAGTCCCAGAAAGCATCACTTCCATACTCGACAACCTCAGAGCACCTCAGAAACCTTGAAGAGTCTCCATGTCAAGATCATTAAGAGTTGTCTTTCTCTTCTTAGGCTGCCTTGGTGGTTTAAACAATAGGACTTAATTGCTCACTGTACCGAAGGCCGGGAAGACCAAGGTCAAGGTGGCAGCAAGTAGGTTCCTTTCTGAGACCTCTTCTCCTGGCTTGTAAATGGTCACCATTTCATCTGTGCTTATGTGACCTCTTTGTAAAAATCCTCTGTTGTTGTTGGTGGTGGTGGTGGTGGTGTGTGTGTGTGTGTGTGTGTGCGTGTGCGGCCCTGGATATTGAACCCAGGGATGTTCAACCTCTGAGCTACACTCCCATCCTATTTTATTTTGAAACAAGGTCTCCCTAAGTCATTAAGGCCCTCATTAAATTACTGAGGCTGACCTCAAACCTGTGATCTTCCTGTCTCAGCCTCCCAAATACTGGGATTACAGGCGTGTGCCACCATGCCCAGCTTTGAATGTCTTTCTTATGAGGACACTAATCCCCACTTTCAAGATCTCATCCAACACTAATTATCTCCTAAAGATAATTAGACCCCACCTCTGAAAACCATCACACTGGGGTTCGGACTTCAACCTATGAATTTGCGGAGGATTCAAACATTCAGCGCATAGCAGTGGGTGTTCCAGTTAGTAGGCCTGGTACTTGGCTCCAAATCTGCTCCTAATGATCCTGAAACTATAAACCATCTCTGTTTTGCCTGCTGATTCTCTGGCAGGCTCTGCTAATAAGGGGCACTAGAAGGAGACCCAAAGCTAGAGGGTGGAGAAGGGTTGTTTATTTCTGTTTGGATCCTCTTCTGATCAGCATCACCTTAGTTATGGCAATTTTTCCCCCAAAATGTTGTTACACCCAGTTTGCCATTTTCTAAACCCTTGCAAAACCAACCTCAATGTGTCTCTGTTGAACACTAACACCAGTAGACTAGTGTCTCCTTCTCAGAGATATGGGTCCTTCCCCATAGAGTCCTCCCCTGAGCCCAGATACACTAACCAGCCAAACAGCCCTGCTTCCCAGATCCAGATGTCTGATTTAGGGCTCCCCAAGGCTCCACCTCCAGCCTGTTTGTTTGTTTTGATTTTATTTGATTTGATACTGGGGATTGAACCCAGGGACATTCTACCTCTGAGCTATACCCACAGCCCTTTTTAATTTTAAAACACAGTCTCACTAAATTGCTGAGACTGGCCTCTAATCTGTGATCCTCCTGTCTCAGCCTCCCAAATGATTATAGGCAACCACCACACCTGGCTGCCTTCTAAGTGTTAATAATTCTACCTCCTTCCCTTTGAGTGACAGCTGCTTCTTGCAGTTGCTACTTCTGGGTTACCACTGAAATTCTTTGTAATGCCTTCTCAGTTTTTCAATACATAGTTAACTATTATTTATATTAAATTCTTTCTGTTAAAATAACCAAAGTCACTTCTGTCTCCTGCCTGGGCCCTGACTGATAGTGGGAGCTTGGCCCCATTCATTTGAAAGAAAGATGCAATCCTAGAAAATACAGATAGGCCACCTTCGCCTTCACTAGGACTGATTCTTCTTTGTAAAGAGAAGCAAACCATAAATATGTTTCATTTATGAGACTGACCCCAGTAAGCCAAAATTCTATTTCTCATTTCAGTAATGTCTGGGCAGTATGGTTGTTCCTTGTTGAAGCATTTCTTCTTTTAGCTAGTTAGCTCTGTACGGGCAGAAGATATGATTGCCCATCTGTGTAACTCAGCACCTCGAAAATGCCTGCTGCAAGGGAGGTGTTCAATAAATATCTACTAAGTAACTGAATGAGTAAATAGAAGGACAGGTAGGGGTGGGAGCGAGGGAGGGAGGGAGGGAGGGAAGGTACTCATCTCAAGAACATCTAGTAGTGGGAAGAAGAAAACTTACATTACTTCACTTTTGACCACGTCAGTTAGGATTGGGATTGACGTTGAGTGAAGGAAGGCCAAAATAACAGTGAATTTTAGTTGGAGTTTATTTTCCTCTCTTGGAAACGAAGCCCAGGGATAGGCTTGTCTGGCAACTCCACGATCAGAAAGGTTCTAGGAGGTCCAGCCCCTTCTTCCGTCTTAGTGCTCTGCCAACTCATGATATATCTTCTATCTCCAGAAATCACACATGACACTTCTACCTCCATTCCACTTGGCCAGAACCAAGTCACATATTCTAGATGGTCATGTGTCAATTTGAAAGTGGGGTTCAATTACGAAGGAGAGATTGTGAAATGCAAATCTGATTCCAACTGGCAAACCATGTCATTCCATGGAACAAATAACACAGTGTGTGATTGCTCTCCTGAAGAGGGGGGGCCTTGGAGGAGGATTCGAAGTCGTGGAAGAGGAGCTCGAATGTTTGGACTTCCTTGGACCAGGCACACCCCCTGTCCAGCACTCCCTATGGAATGGTCCACACCACCACTTCCCTCCAGTCCTCAGCCCTGCCCTCCACTTCTTATGACAGTGGCTTAATACTAGAAAATGATGGAAATATGGAAATCTTTTTTTTTTCTTTGTGTGTGGTACTAGGGATTGAACCCAGGGGTATTCTACTTCTGAGCTACACCCCAGCCCTTTCTGTTGTTTTTGTTTTGTTTTGTTTTGTTTTGAAACAGGGTCTTGCTAGGTTGCTAAGAGTATCACTAGATTTGGACAGCTGAGGCTGTCCTTGAACCTGCAATTCTCTTGTCTCTGTCTCCCTAGTTCTGGGATTACAGGTATGTGCGCCACTGCGCCAGGCTGTAGAAATCTTAATTGTCTGAAAATATAATAGCCATTAGTCATATAATGTAGGTTCTGACAATATTCATCCATTTGGGCTTCTGAGGAAGGAGAAAAAGTGGGTGAATTGTTGAGTTTGAGTCACTCACCGAGTGACTGTAAATAACTTAATCACTCTGAACCTTAATTTCTGCATAGACAATAAATATATATCTCACAGGGTTATTATGAATATTAGATAATAAAGGTGATGTATACAGCACTGTGCCTATTCCATTGTAAGTGCTCAGTGATTAGTAGCTGTGATTATTTTATGAAGAATTTCTGGAACCCACAAAAATACTTTGTTGCTTAAGGCAAACATGAATTATCACTAGTTTGGGGGGGGGTTTGTTTTGTACTAGGAATTGAACCCAAACACTTTATGTCTCTGAGCTACATCCCCTGGTCCTTTTTAATTTTGAAACAGGGTTTCACTAAGTTGCTGAGGGGCATCGCTAAATTGCTGGGGCTGGCCTTTAATCTGTGATCCTCATGTCTCAGTCTCCTAAATATTTGGATTTTAGGCATGGGCTACTATGCCCAGCTTTGCTGCTAGTTTTAAGACTTGCACATAGAGTTGTCCCAAAGAAGGAGACTGGGGGATTATGACTTGAAAACAGTTCATAAGAGAACTAGACGCAGGGACCCAGAATGCTAAGAGAGCAGATATCACTTGCCTGACCCTCTGAACTGGGCTGGGTGTGCCCGACATATGTTCTTGTAGCTCCCAGTCTGTGCCCCTGATAAGATCATCACCTTTCGTAGTCATTATTCTTTAATAGCCATGCTTAGAAATTCAAGGGGGCAGGCACTGTGTCTGTCTTTCCCACTGCTGTATCTTAAAGAGTAAGTTTTCAGAAGTACGTGCTGGATGAATGAGGTGGGGATGGGAATTGTTTTGAAGGAAAACAGAGAGGAGCTTGGAGTTTGCAATCCCACCCAGAATTCACTAGGAAAAGCAGCCAGGGCGCCTCTTCCCACTACTCTCCAACAATTTCTGGGATTCCCTGAAAGATGACAGAGAAAGTCAGACAGAGCAACTAATGTGTTGAAAAGATATTGGACGTTGGTGCCAGGCCCTCCCTTAACTAAGTTTCCTCTCAAGAATTTCTTAAGAAAAAAAAAAAGCTATAATGGCTTTAAAGAATCTGATTCCTAGCCTGGGATAAGGGCTTGGGCACTGGCCTTCAGCTGCATCAGAAGCAGCGCAACATAATTCAACAAGCATTTTGACACCCACCATGCGCCAAACATACTAGATGACATTCCATGCGCAATCTCGTTCTTGAACCTAAACATTTATTTTTTAAAAGTAATAACCTACTAGATGACATTGCACATGCAATTTTTCTCTCTTGAACATGAACGCTTATTTTTTAAAAGTAATACATGCTCCTGATTTAAAAGTGTCAAGAAGCTACAGACAAGGTAGCAATCCTTGTGCCACCTTCCCTCTCCCAAACCCATCCTGCCTCTCATAGAGAATCCTTCGACCCTCCTATTCTGGCTCTTTATTCTGGTCTTTGCCTCCAGATTTCAAAATGACTATGTGAATTCCACTGTCTCTTGAATGATCCGTTCTAGATGTCATCTCCTTCCTTCCGACTATGATAAACAAGGACTTTGGCTCTTTCACACCCTTATTTCCACCTCCATCTTCCCACCATAGTTGCATCACCATTTTTGCTTAAATTCCCATTTGAGCTTTTTATTACTATGACCACATAACTGCTGAGTTAGTAACACTTGTGTTATTTTTTGTAAATTTATAGTTAAATCTTCCCACTTTACCAGCTGCTATAAAACAATTCTCAATACAATTTTCCAGGCTTAACTCTGAATAATCTACCATTTTTTTCTTTCCTCCAGCCCTGCACCAACACACTCCCTTTCTAGAGGTCACTAACTTCCTCCTCCAATCTGTATCAGCTTGCCCAGATCGCTCTGCTTCTTGATTCTTAAGGTAAGTCTTTCTTTTTCCTCACCCTAGAAATCTCCTGAGCACCCCTCCTGAACTGGAGGTATGTTTCCTGGAGTCCATATCTTCTTTCTTGTTTTATCCCCTCGTCTTACTGGCACATACCTTTTCTTAGCTTCTTTTAAAATTACACAGAGGCAATTTTTTTTGTTCTGTTTTTTGCATATCTGAATACATCTTCATTCTACTTTTCCTGTTAAGAGTTTGAGATTAGAATTCTAGGGTTCTGAACATCATTTCCACTCAAAGTTCTGACCCTTTGTCCTAGGATCTTGTAGGTTCCAGGGTTGCTGTTGAGAAATCTGATGCCATCCTGATTCTTGAGCATTTGTATGTTCAAGGTCTTTATGGTATTTTTAGAATCTTGTCTTCTTTATCCATGATATTCTGAAATCTGAAATTCCTTAAGGCTATGCCTTGCTATAGGTCTTCTTAGTTTTGGTAAGCACTGGGTTGGACCATCCCATCTGGGAAATTTTCATGCCTTAATTTTTTAACCCATTTTCCCTTTTCTATTTTCACTCTGAAGCCTAGAATTCCTGTTAGCCAGATATTGGGTCTCCTGGACTTATCCTTGATTTTTCAAACTGTTTGTCTCCTATAATGTATCCTGTGTCATTTTACATTCTTTTCATGAGATCTCACTAATGTAACTTCCATCTCTTACACTAAATAAATCAAATCACCTGTCACTGTTTTAATTTACCAAAACACTTTCTTGTAAAAAAAATTAACATGTAAATATTGCCCCTATTTTTAAAAGTTTTCTTTTATCTCCTGTATTGTATGTCTCCTTCCTCAGTTCTTTTTACCTTTGTTTCGATCTATTTCTTTCTTGTTGGAAACTACTCCTATTAAGGATCACTTCCTGAAAGTTGATTGGAAGCTCTTTGGGGTATAATATATATATATATATATATATTTGTGCATTGCAATTATACCTCACAGTGAGGTTTAGTGTGACACAAGCACACATGCACACAGTTTGGCATGCTTCCCTCTGCATCCAATCCCGCAGTGCCTTTCCTCCTCGCCATACGTGCTAGTGAAACTCATAGTAATATCTTCCTACATTGCCAATGTATTATTTGAACTGTTTTCTTCCTCGTCCCTTCCTTTTCCCTCCCCCACCTCGCTCTCCCAATCCTTTCCCACTATTCTACTGGCCCCTCTCCACATTTATCCAAAGTTCTTTGTGTTTCTTGTTTGCTTTCTAGTTCCACATATGAAAGAAAACACCCAACCCATGAAAAGACGGCATAGGTTATAGGTTAATATCCACAGGTACCTTCAAAAATGATTGGGAAAATTCAGGGTCCAGAGGACCCTCCAAACCCCTGCTTCTTGGTTAGAATGTAGCTGCTGCCATCTGGGTGTATATGTGTATTTCACTCAATCCTCATTTTCCACCTGACTCCCTCATCTCTACAATCTTTATGCATGGTCCATAATCCCCCCCCACACACACACACAATGCCTCTTGTCTCCTATAGAACTGTCTGTGGCCCTTGACTTGGCAGGGCCAGGATAGGAGCTACTTATTATATCCACCCCTTGTCTCCAGCTGCACCTTTCATGGTGGCCAGCACCTGGAAGCTCCATCTCCTGAGACTTTCAGGGCTCTGCAAGGGCTCTTGCTTCTTGTTGATCTCTACCTTGGCAAACACTTCAACATGATCTTCTCTATTCTGCTTGGGTATTTATCATTCCTCCATCCTATTTCTGCCTTTGTATATGGGACAGAATTGCTGACTTCTGGTTTCAGCAAGGATGGAGTTTGTACAGGTTTTCTTGTTCTCCTAGATATTTGGGAGTAAGTTTCAAGAGAAGAGGGAAGCATCTTTAGTGTGTGTGTGTGTGTGTGTGTGTGTGTGTGTGCGCGCGCGCGCACATGCCCACATGTAAGTGAATGTACACGTGTGCACGTGTGTTAATGGAGATCGAACCCAGGGTCCCTTTACCTTTGAGCTACACACCCAGCCCTTTTTATTTCTATACTTTTATTGGCATTTTTATTGGCATATTAGAGTCTCACATATAATGTGAATCATAGTAATAATGACATACATGCACACAGCACTTGGTGAGCTTTCCCTTGGCTCCCTCCCCACTTCCCCCCTTTTCCCCATAGAAGATATTGAGATTGGCATTGGTATTCTCACATATGTACATGATGTCAGTGGAAGTGTTTCCTTCATTAGTTTTCCCTCTCCCCCTCCCTCCCCAAAACTCCCTCCCTCTCTCCATTGTAGTTTCTCCCCCATTATCTAAAGTCCCTCTTATATCCCAATTACTCCCTAGCTTCCACATATGAGAGAAAACATATGATCCTTCACTTTCTTTCTTTCTTTCTTTTTTTTTTTTTTGCAGTACTGGGAATTGAACTCAGGGGCATTCTACCTCCAAGCTATACCCTTAGCCCTATTTTTTATTCTTTATTTTGAAAAAGGGTCTCACTAAGTTGCAGAGTGCCTCACTAGGTAGCTGAGGCTGGCCACGAACCTGGATCTTCTGGTCTCAGCCTCTGATCCTTCACTTTCTGTGACTGACTAATCTCACTTAACATAATGTTCTCCAGGTCCATCCATCTTCCTGCAAATGAGATAATTTTGTTCTTTCTTATTGCTGAGTAGAATTCCACTGTGTATATATCCCCTAATTTTGTAATTCATTCACCTATTGATGGACACCTGTGTTGGTTCCATAATTTGGCTATTATGAATTGTGCTGCAATAAACATGGATATGCCTGTATCACTATAATATTCTGATTTCAGTCTCTTTGGAAAGATACCCAGGAGTGGTATAGCTGAATCATATGGTGGATCCATTCCCAGTTTTATGAGGATCTCCAGAATAGCTACATTAATTTTTTTTTTTACACAGGGTCTTGCTAAGTTACTACATGCTGGCCATGAACTCATGATCCTCCTCTCTCAGCCTCCCAAGTACTGGAATTACACCCATGTGCCACCATGCTTGCCTTACTCTACTGTCTTAAAACCACAAGTCTACATTAAGTAGACATTAAGTCTGTATTATCTTTTAATCCTCACAGCTGGACTTCAGAGAGGTTAAGTTCTCTTTCAAGGTCAAAGTTGGAAAGTGACTAAAAACACAGATCTGACCAAGGCCAAACCTGTGTTCTTACACTCTTCTGTCTCCCAACTCACTGAGGTCAAGCAAGGATGACAAACTGTAGTCAAATCTGGATCAATACCTGGACAAATAGTTTGAATACACCCTTAGTGGAAGACTGTTAATCAAGGATATCAAGAGGAAACAAGAAATACTCAAAGTACAGGCTAAAGGACTCATAGGAAATTCTAAGCTTAGACAACAGAGAAAAGGAAAAGACATTAGTCCTAACAGAACTTGGGAGAGAAATGGACGTCCATCCAGAAAGAAAAGCCAGTGAGGGCAATGGTGTCACACCATGAGGGCAAGAGAAACACTGTTATGGACTGGGCATGGTGGTACATGACTATAATTCCAGGACTTGGGAGTCTGAGACAGGAGAATAGCAGGTTCGAGGCCAGCCTCAGCAATTTAGAGGGGCCCTCAGGGACTTAATGAGACTTTGTTTCAAAATAAAAAAAATTAAAATAGGGCTAGGGGTATAGCTCAGAGGTAGAATGCCCCTGGGTTTAATCCTCTGAACCACAAAAAGAAGGAAGGAAGGAAGGAAGGGAGGGAGGGAGGGAGGGAGGAAAGAAAGAGAAAAACAAAGGAAGGAAGGGAGAAAGGGAGGGAGGGAAGGAGAGAGAGAGAGAGAGAGAAAGACAGGCCAGGTGTGATGGCCCTCCATAACTTAGTGAAAACCTGTTTCAAAATAAAGAATAAAATTGGACTGGGGATGTAGCTCAGAGGTAGAATGTCCCTGGGTTCAATTCCCAGTAACAACGAAAGAAAGAAAGAAAGAAAGAAAGAAAGAAAGAAAGAAAGGAAGGAAGGAAGGAAGGAAGGAAGGAAGGAAGGAAGGAAGGAAGGAAGGAAGGA
>PVLC010023189.1:0-25917 GCA_004027655.1 Graphiurus murinus
ATCCCAGCATTCGGGAGGCTGAGACCGGAGGATCCGGGTTCGCGGCCAGCCTCAGCTACCTAGTGAGGCACTCTGCAACTTAGTGAGACTCGGTTTCAAAATAAAGAATAAAAAATAGGACTGGGGGTGTAGCTCGGAGGTAGAATGCCCCTGAGTTCAATCCCCAGTACCGCAAAAAAAAAAAAAAAAAAAAAAAAAATTATACTTGGAATCCATTAAGAGCAAGTTATTCATTTATATTCCTTTGTACAGAGCAAGCCTATATATGCATGATATGCATGTGGTAGAGTTTCAGTATTTTGTAGTATAAGTATTTTTGAATGAATGGATTGATAGATTTGAATTGTGTGTGTGCCGTGTTTTCATGTTGATCTCATCTTCAATGATATGTGAGATTATCAATCACTATAAACATACACACTTGCATATGAATATATGTTTGCACTCACATGTATAATTTACATACATATATTTACATATAGATACAAATGTGTATGTACATACACCTAGAGAAAATTATTTATTTTGATCTATTCACTTATGTAATCAGTGTTTCAATAAGCATTTATTACTAATCTCTCATAAGCAAGTTAATGATGTGGGTGATGAGAGCAAGACAAAGATAGATAAATCTGATCTTTGACTTCAGATGTTTATTCTTCATAAGCCTGTTCATTTGGACTGTTCATTGGGTACTTATATTCATCTACCATCCTTGAATATAATTTCTTTTTAGTTCTAGCATTTTATTGTTTCACACTATAGCTTCAAATGAGATTGATACTTGTATTTAAATGTGCGTAGATACCAATTAATTTTTAGAAAATGAGAATTTGGCCACTTTCAGAAAACATTGCATTTTTTAAAAAGTCTTTTAAAAATGAATTCTTATTATACATATACACATATTTATAATAATTTTATTATGTAGCTGTTGAAACACTCTGTATCTATGAAACTGTTTGGAAAATATGTCAGCCAGCTCGAAAGGAAATAAATCTACAGAAAATAATATAACTGCCAAGAAAGTGGGACAGGCTGTAAAATGGAACATATGCTCTGTTTTAGAAGAACTTGTGTTATCAAATGTATTTGGTTGACATCTCTCAGAAGCACTTGGCTGAATAAAATTATACTTCCTCAAAAGCATATATACTAATGACTCAATCATTCCTCAATGAGAAGTGTCAAATAAAGATAGAAGTGGCTATGTGTCTTTTATTTAATTGCATATAAAATATTTACAGCTTAGAATTCTAGAAAAATGCTAAATTATGTAAGCAAATAGGATGAAGAAAAAATTAAGGAACATTTAATTATCAATATTTTTCATTCCTGGTTTGGTCCATCAGAATATGTCAGTATAAAATACAGGAAAAAAATTCATAAATTTGGAAAAATATTACATATTTTTGAAGAAATACATTATTAACCAGTGCAAGATGACTTAACTAGTAAGATAAATTAGGCACTAGATATTAAGAAGCTTTATTATTTGAATAAATATGTTGAAACAAATTAATAACATTTTGAATATATTACTAATAGTTAAATACAGCAACTAGGAGCAAGCAAGTGTGTAAAGCAATGTGTAGCTCTTTCTATGAATCAGATATCACTCATTATAAAAAGCATTATTTTATATAAGGAATATGGACAATGGAGGGAACCTGCAAAATCAAGTTTTGGAATAACAGGATAAAACTGAGGTCCTTGAAATCACCAAAATAACTTTCTCCAAAATAATTTTTATTTTATTTTAAATATAAGAAAAAATAGGTATTCATTTTAATACATGAATCAATCAATTTCATGTGGTAGGAGATATAATAAACTAAAAGCAAAGAGGAAAGGAATCAATTTTGTTATCCAAACATGAGAACAGGGTAGTCTTCATGTACAGTGGATGCTAACTCAGAAATCAGGAAAGATAACTCATTCCTTTAATGCCTCAATACATTTCAGACTCCTTTCTATCTCCATGCAAGTCTTATAGAAAAAAACATAGAAAAAATAATTTCTTTATTCCACCTTCCAAATCACAAATAGTTGAACAGTAACACCTCTCTAGACTCTGGGAATTACTAATAGTACTTGTGTAGGTGAGAAAGTCATCAAAAAGAGATTCCAACAATATGTTAGCATTTTTAAAACTGAATTATCTTAGTATAAGATAACCTATTTAAGCCGGGCGTGGTGGCGCATGCTTGTAATCCCAGCATTTAGGAGGCTGACACCAGAGGATCCAGGGTCGAGGCCAGCCTCAGCTACCTAGTGAGGCACTCCGCAACTTAGTGAGACTCGGTTTCAAAATAAAGAATAAAAAATAGGGCTGGGGGTGTAGCTCGGAGGTAGAATGCCCTTGAGTTCAATCCCCAGTACCACAAAAAAAAAAAAAAAGATAACCTATTTAACTATTGAACTTTGCTTGTCTTAATTGATTCCATACAGTTTATTTTATTGAATATCTATGAAAAATCCTTTGTGAAAGACTGCCTACAATTTGGAGAAAAGAGATTTTGCTCCATTTTCTGGCTTACAAAAGGTATCCATAGAAGACATAATTAGGTTTGTCTCCCTAGTGCAAAGCAATCATCACTTTTGGTATATTTTAAATATTTTTAGCCTACCATCATTTATGTAATCCTTTTTTAAGTGTCATACGTGACAACTAACCATTGTTTCCTCTAACAGCCCCTGACCAGTTTCTTCAATATTATACATCATCCTTGGAGCTCCCTCTTAAACTGGCCTGTACCAACTTTTTCTACCTGTCTACAAAGTTAGGGATAGAAAGATAGAAAAATGTCATGATGCTAAGGAAAATCTCACATACAAAATTAAGACAATTGCTTTCATGTGTAAATCTATGCTTTCATGTGTAAATATGTAGCAAAATTCATACTGATTTGATTTGGAAAGCAGAAATACAATAACAAGAAAAAACATTTCACAAAGAATACAAAGTGAAGATACCTTCAAAGTCAGTAATAATCTATGACTGCTATATTTATTATGATTAGAACACCTGATATTGAGGTATGTTTAAACACATGCTATGCTTACCACTGTTTTATGGTAAGTGGTAATGCTTCATATTATATAACAATATAATTCTTAAATCATGTTTCCAAATAAATGTCCAAATATTTAGTGATTTAAACATAAGAAGTAAGTCGGGCGTGGTGGCGCATGCTTGTAATCCCAGCATTCGGGAAGCTGAGACCAGAGGATCCGGGTTCGCGGCCAGCCTCAGCTACCTAGTGAGGCACTTCGCAACTTAGTGAGACTCGGTTTCAAAATAATGAATAAAAAAAAAAAAAAAAAACAGGGCTGGGGGTATAGCTCAGAGGTAGAATGCCCCTGAGTTCAATCCCCAGTACCACACACAAAAATAAATAAATAAATAAATAAATAAATAAATAAATAAATAAATATAAGAAGCAGGCGGGGCATGGTGGCACAGTCTTGTAATCCCAGTACTTGGGAGGTTGAGACAGGAGTTTCCAGGTTCGTGGCCAGCCTCAGCTACTTATTGAGGCTATCTGCAACTTAGTGAGACCCTGTTTCAAAATAAAGAATAAAAAATAGGACTAGGGGTGTAGCTCGGAGGTAGAATGCCCCTGGGTTCAATCCCCAGTACCACAAAAAATAAAAATAAATAAAAATAAATAAATATAAGAAGCAGAGCCATTAAAATGATATTTAAAAATCTGGCTGACCTATAATTTTTTTAATCAAATAAAAAAAGTCTAAAGTGCTTACTGACAATGTATAGTAGAAAATCTATCAATAACAAAAATACAAAACAAGTAAACATTTTTCTATTACAAAAGTTCAAATTGCCATATCAAAATTATTTCATTTATCATTTATATAATTATATTAAATGTAATATGTATTATATAATAAAATTTGCATATTTATAAATCATATAAAATATATACATACATGCCCATATTTATAAATCATATAAAATATATACATATATACCCATATATATATGTACTATCACATTTCATTATATAGCATATATCTTACCTAATGATTTACAGAAGATAAACTAGTGTCATGTACACATGAGAGATTTTTCCTATATTGTGTTCAAAATTATTGATTGTAACTTTAATAATTATCTCTATTTACCAACATTGGGAAAATATGTATTTTCTGGATTAGCACTTAGCATTTTGTCATTTGTTTACTTGTTGGTACTGGAGATTGAACCCAGGGGCACTCTACCTTTGAGCTATACCTCCACCTCCAGCCACTTTTTTATTTTTATTTTGAAACAGGGTCTTGCTAAGTTGCTGAGGCTGGCCTTGAGTTTGCCATCTTCCTGTTTCAGCCTCCTAAGTACTGGGATTATAGGTGTGCTCCATTGTACCTCAGGCAGCACTTAATATTTTAAACAATGAAACAGGAAATATTGGTAATAAAGAGAAAAGAAAAGTTTCTCTTTTTGAAGAGTTGTTATATATGTGTTATTGATTATGTAAATAGAAATTCACTTATGATTTCTGGCTTTTTCTGTTCTCAATTAGTCATGCTCCATATATCCATGATATTTAGCTATATTTACCATGATCAGAGTATATCTTTCTTAAAACATTTTGTAGATGGAGGTACTTTAGTGTCTTTCCCTAGTAAGAGTCATCAACGTATTTATAAGGTGAGCTAATGTCATAAGCTCATTTACCATTTATAAGTAGATCTCCTGTAGGCCACTTATTAACTGGTGTTCTTTGCTTCAACAAAAGAAGGGCTGCTAACATGTTCCTTCACAACAGGATATTTTTAAAGAAGACTGCTTCTTGTAAATTTAGAAATACTTTAAGAGACAAGCAGTGTGGGAAGGTTCACAAAATGATTAACATGTTTATTCAGTCTTCTGGGGACAACAGGCAGATAGGATTTTGTTAATAGAAAGTACAATGATTATAACCAAACCAATTTCTGACAGGCATCGTTCTAAATACTTGCTTATAACTCATGCAATCTTCATATCAGATCTGGTAGCTTTATAGCTATAAGATAATAATTATTATTCTTATTACCCATGCTTTAAAGATGAGAAAATATAGTATTAGAGAAGTCCTATAACTTTCCTGAAGTCACATTGCTGATAAGCCTAGAACTCAGAGTTCAATTTCAGTTACCCTGCTCTGCATCTTTTGACTCCAGAGTTATGACTATGATATCATTTTCAGATAAAATTGGCAATGTGCATAAAAGAGTTAATATTTTTCACATTATTTTCTAGAGTTAATCAACATAAAGAATTCTATACTAAGGCAGTTGTTGAGTGGCATTAAAGTACCAAAAGATAACCTTACTGTTTAGGATAGGAAGAAATTCATGTTGTCTGGTATAAAAAATTATTTAATTACAAATTTTATGAAGGTCAACCAGATACCAAAAGAGAGTCAAACATCATGTAGAGAAAAAGAGCTCAAAAGAACATTCTGTCTTTGAACATGGACAAAACTCATGTCGAAATAAGGAACCTTTTTTTCCAAATGGGATATTTGCTTAGGCTTCTACCTTTTTACAAATTAATATCTATTTTATTGTTGGGTTATAAATTTTATAAAACTTACGATTCTGACTTCATCCTGCTACTCAAAATGCTAGCCATCAAGGACTTTTTAAGCCAGGAGTGGTGGCACACTCCTGTAATCCCAATAATTTCTCCTTTTAAAAAATGGCCCACAATTCACAATTGCCAAACTGTGGAACCAGCAAAGATATCCATCAACAGATAAATGTATTACAAAACTATGAGATATGTACCTAGTGGAATTTTACTCAGCCATAAAGAAGAACAAAATCATGTCATTTGCAGGGAAATGGATGAAACTGGAAAACATCTTAAGTGAGATTAGTCAGTCACAAAAAGTAAAAAAATCATATACTCTCCGTAATATGCCAAAGTTAGAGAGAAAGTGGGTCATAAAAGAGGGACCCTAGATGAAGAAGGAGAAACCTTAGATGAGCAAGAAGGTTATTTAATTGAAGGTGATGGGGGGAACACCCCAATGTACATGATGTACTTTCACAAACATATCAAAGTCAATCACTAAACTGAACATGAGAAGGAGGCAGGTGGGAAGAGAATGGGGCAGGAATTGGGGAAGGATTAAATGAGAGATGTGTGCATGTATGCCTCTACCAGCTTGTACCTCATTAAGGTATATGATTACAATGCACCAATAAAGTTAAAAAAGTAAAAATTTGTTTACTTTTTTTGTTTCCTTTGACTTCAACTTTGGAAGAAACAGTTTAACTAATACAATTTTTAAAGTTTGCTTTCTCAAGTCTCTTACAGTTTTTATTACTACTTATTTAGTCATTTATCCTAATTATTTTTATTTATTTTTGTATAGCAACTGTCATTGTCTTTTTCAAAGCAAGAATTACAGAATAGCATTACAAATTTCTCATGAAGAGTTCAAAATCCCAAAGGATAATATTTTATTCACAATTTGATAGAAAATAATCTCCAACTTAAATTTGATCTGCAAAAAATAGATTTATGTTCTCCATATTTAACTCTATTTGCTCTCATGAGAATCTCTAAATTTTTGTTAAAATTCCTTCACTTTTCACCATATATATTTCACATTTATCCTTTCTCTGACTCTAATTTCCAGTTCTTTTTTTCTTTTTATGCTTTTACTTTCTTTATCTAATTTTTCCTAAGTCTTGTAAATTTTTTTTTTTTTTTTTGCGGTACTGGGGATTGAACTCAGAGGCGTTCTACCTTCGAGCTACACCCCCAGCCCTATTTTTTACTCTTTATTTTGAAACAGGGTCTCACTAAGTTGCGGAGTGCCTCACTAGGTAGCTGAGGCTGGCCGCGAACCCGGATCCTCCGGTCTCAGCCTCCCGAATGCTGGGATTACAAGCGTGCGCCACCACGCCCGGCTTAAGTCTTGTAAATTTTTTAAAACTCAGTTCTATATTCACGCTGTTGATTTCTTTTTTTTTATAGTCCCAGAGGGTGTAATTTATTTTTCTCCTTAGAAATAACAGCTCTAAAGCTTACGGTATTAAAAAATACTTGTCAGATATTTAACAATATTTTTTTAACAGTCAAGCAGGTAATGTCTCCAGATTGAAGTTTCAGTGTTCCACTTCAATTATGTTGTAGTCATTACTTAAGTGTGCTAATGTGAGTCACCACAAAATTGAACTAATCAAGTAGGTTTACCCTTTTTCTTCTCCTTGTTTGAAATACAGCAAAAGGTCATAAATTCTAGCGAGTCTAATAACATATCATATAACTCAGCTTTACACTGCAACATTTATTAAATTGATTGTATGTAAACATTTATTTGAGGATAAACTGATAGACAATGCTTGTACTGAAGGTCATGGAGATCAAGTGAGTATAAAAGATTGTTTTCTGTAATCACAGGTGTAGACCTACTCCATGTGAGCTATTCTCTGTTACTAACTCTTCTTCCAAACTTTTTTGCATGCAGTTGGTATTAGTTTCTTGAGGCTCCTATAACAAAACAGTTCAGTTTCCATATTCATAGTTCTCCAACTATGGATTCAACTAATCTCAAATGGAAGGTATTTGGGGAAAATGATTGCATGTGTATTAAACATATCTTGATTTTTATTTTTGTCTTTTTTTCCTAAACAATAAAATATAACTTATATATTTCAGTTTGTGTTAGGTATTATGAGTAATCTAGAGATGATTTTAACTGCATAGGAGGAAGTGTGTAAGATATGCAAATACCACACCATTTTATCTAAGGGAATTGAGCACTACGGATTTTGGTATCCATGGAAGGGTAGATCTTAGAATCTACTACCAGTGGATTCCAAGCAATGAGTATAATACCAACTGGGTGAATTAAACAACAGAAATTGTTGTATCATATTTTTGGAGGACAGAAATCAGAAGCCAAATCTGAAGACTGTGAGGAAAATCAGTTCCATTCTTCTTTCTTAGCAACTGAGAACCTTGGGTGTTCTTGCATCTGATTTCTAGTATCTTTCCTAGCATTAGAGAACATTCCTTGTGTCTTCACATTTCATCTCTCTCCATGTGTTTCTCAATCTAAATTTTCTCTTTTTAGAAAGACACATTTGCACTGGATTATGGTCAAACCTGAAGACCTCAGGTTTACTTGATTCTGTGGAACATTTTATTTCCAAATAAAGCCACCTTCAGAGATTGCAAACTCGTGGTGACTCAGTCTGGTTGACTCATTGTGTGGTTGCACTGATTTTGGCAACAGAGCTGCTTCAAGCAGCAGCACTGTCCAAGACTAACTTCCGGACACCCAGGCAGCAAATCAAGATGGAGTATGAGTGGAAACCTGAGAGCAATTGCTTCAGCAAATCCTACAGCTGCTGAAGGAGTCCCTGTCCTCAGACACCGTCATCCAGAAAAACTTGCTACAATTGTAGAAACTGGAACAACTCAATCAATACTCAGATTTTAACAACTACCTAATTTTTGTTCTTAAAAAATTAAAATCTGAAGAGCATTATATGCAGAACATTGTTCTTTTTGCCTCTACATGTGCTTTGCCTTGAAGATTTCATTGCCAATCAGAATTTGGGAGCATAATACTACAACAAGATCAAAATATACCCACAAGATCATTGAGTGACCTCATTTTGAAGAATAACATTAAAGCACATTTTTCAGAACTTCCCAAATGGGGTAACAGACTTTATTAAAAGTGAATGTTTAAATAATATTGGTGATTCATCTCCTCTGATCAGAGCCATCATAGGTATTTTTATTATAACCATAGCTTCCAAGGGAGAATTGTAGAACTGGTTTGACCTCTTACAAAAACTCTGTAGTCTACTGGGTTCAGAATATTATACCCATGAGGGAGCATTTGGTATCACCCTGTCAATATCATGATTCTTAAATTTTTACAGTTCTTCAAACACAGCCCCAAAATAAGGTCTCATGAAGTCGCATGTGTCAATCAGTTTATCATCAGTAGGACTCAAGCTCTGAATGTTGCACACTGGATCTTTTATTGAGAATCTCTTTACATTGGATGGTGATGAAGAATCGGAGGTACAGAAAAATGTGTGCTGCGCTCTTGTGATGTTGCATGAAGTTGGCATGTTTCACCTACTTCCTCACATGCATAATATAGTTGAGTACATGCTCCAGAGGACCCAAGACTAAGATGAAAATGTGGCTTTAAAAGCCTGTGAATTTTGGCTCACTTTGGCTGAGCAGCCAATATGCAAAGATGTTCTCAAAGGCATCTTCCTAACGTGATTCCTGTGATAGTGAATGGCATGAAGTACTCAGATATAGCTACTATCCTGCTTAAGGGTGATGCTGAAGAAGATGACAAAATTCCTGATAGTGAACAAGATATATAGCCATGTTTTTATTGATCAAGGATAGTATCTCAGCAGCATGATGAAGATGGAATTGAAGATGATGATGATGATGATACAATTTCTGACTGGAATCTAAGAAAATGTTCTGCTGCTGTCCTAGATGTTCCTGCAAATGTGTATTGTGATGAGCTACTATTGATAAAAAGGCTCTTGTGTGTTCCATAACATGCTGGACACTTATTCACTATGCACACCAGGTAGTCAGCCAGCCACTGGACTGAAGCCATTAATGACAGAATTGCTGAAATGTATCCTGGATAGCAACAAGAGAGTACAAGAAGTTGCCTGTAATGCCTTTTCTACCCTAGAAGAGGAGGCTTGTACAGAACTTGTTCCTTACTTTGCTTGTATACTTGATACCCTGGTCTTCACAATTAGTAAATACCAGCATAAGAAACTGCTCATTCTTTATGATGCCATAGGAACATTAGCAAATTCAGTAGGACATAATTTTAACAAACCAGAATATATTTTAATGCAAATTCCTCCACTGATCCAGAAATGGAACATGTTGAAGGATGAAAAGAAAGGTCTCTTTCCTTTACTAGAGTGCCCAGCTTCAGCCCTGCAATCTGGCTTTCTGTGTAAACTTAGTACAAATCTATGTAAACTTAGTACAAAAAACTCTTGCACAAGCCTTACTGAAAAATGCTCTCCCAGATTAACATGAGGCTCCAGATAGAGATTTTATGGTAGTGGATCTTGATATACTTAGTGGCTTGGATGAAGGATTTGGAGGCAACATTAAATTGCTTGTAGCTGAAAGTGACTTCCTAACACTTATGTAACAATGTGTGCAGGATAAAATGCTAGAAGTCTGACAGAGTTCTTTTGCCCTATTAGGTGACCTGGCTAAAGCTTGCTTTCAGCATGTTAAACTTTGAATAGCTGAGTTCAAGCTAATATTAGGAACCAACCTAAACCCAGAGTTCATTTCAGTCTGCAACAATGCTACATGGACAATTGGAGAAATCTCCATTCAAATGGGTATAGAGATGCAGCCTTATATTCCCATGGTGTAGACATAATTTACAGACCAAACACACCAAAGACATTGTTAGAAAATACAGCAATAACAATTGGTCATCTTGGTCACGTTTGTCCTCAACAGGTGGCCCCTGGGCTATAGCAGTTTTTAAGACCCTGTGTACATCTCTGAGAAACATAAGAGACAATGAAGAAAAGGATTCAACATCCCATGAGATTTGTACCATGATCAGTGTGAATTCCAGTGGTGCAATCCAAGATTTTACATTTCTTTGTGATGCTGTTCAATCATGGATTAACCCAAAAGATTATCTTAGAGACATGTTCTGTAAGATCTTTCATGGATTAAAAAATCAAGTTGTGGATGGAAATTGGAGGTGCTTCTCTAGCCAATTTCCTTTTCCTTTAAAAAGCATCTTGCAGATTTTTATGTGTTTAATC
The DNA here is from genome assembly GCA_004027655.1 of Graphiurus murinus. Taxonomy (NCBI): domain Eukaryota; kingdom Metazoa; phylum Chordata; class Mammalia; order Rodentia; family Gliridae; genus Graphiurus; species Graphiurus murinus. The sequence continues at coordinate 10,828 of PVLC010023189.1, forward strand.
TAATACACTTAAGCTGCAGTCTCAAAATCAGGGGTCCTTAGGCCTTGGAGACTATGAAGGCAACTTTGTACCCAGGGAAAATGTTACCCTTTACAGGGGGTGGGGGAGGGTAAACCAGTAGGGAAATACAGTACAATCCCAATCCTACTGGAAGGAGCGAGAGGGAGGTGTTGCCTTCCCTGTATTAAGTCAATGTTGAGGAACATTTTAACATCTGGAACCTTTGTGCATGGAAATCTGTCTCCAATTACAACTCTGCCCTGCATGTGAAAAAGCAAGAATAAAAACAAAATGAAAAAACCAAATCCATTCAGTCTACTCCAAAAACAGTGCATTCTGGAATATCATGGGGAATTGTACCAAAACAAGAATCATATAAATGATGCATAGGGTTAAGAAAGGAAAAACTTTATAGCATACAATAAAGGAAACCTAAGAAAAATGCGGTTACAAACAGTAAAGAAGCTTTTTTTAATTTAAAGGTTTTTATATAAATTTTACCACATTATGGGGCCTTGCTTTGCATGCTGATGTAAAAACTGCACAAACAAAACTAATAGAGTTAAAATCAGCTTGCCTTCCCATAGGAAAAGCAGGTTCTGGGAAATTATAATTTAAGGTATCCCCCCAAAAAAAACATTGGATATAAAACAAAACAAATTTAAACAATGAAGCACACTGTGAAATGTCAAATGAATCACTTATTTTACCTTTTCAGGGTGGGCATGGAGGGAGGAATAATGAGGTTGAGCATATCAAACTAAAGTTGACATCTTCACTTCACATTAAAACATTGATGTACTGGATATGAAAAAAAGCCTTCACAGACACTGGGGGTAAGAACTTCAGTAACTTTTGAGAGGGTATAATTCAACCTATAGCATACCACAATAAAGATATTTTCTTAATATTACCTCTGCACTTAACCTATCCTGGACAAGATCATTGATATCCTCATACTGCCAGTTCTAATGGTCAATTCTCAATTCTCTTCTTACCTGACCAATCAGTAGCATCTATAAAGTTGATCACACCCTATTTCTTGAAACTTTTTTCACTTTGCTTTCATATTAACATACGCTCCTGAATTTCCTACTTTGTCACTGCTTATCCTTCCAAGTACCTTTGCTGATTTTTCTTTTTCTCGATAATATCCTAACATAGAAACAATCAAATGCTCAAAAGCTGGTCTTCTCTATATCTAAACTCACTGCTTTAGTAAAATCATAGTAACCTCTGGCCTTAAATACCATCAACATACAAACAATATTTACATTTATGGCTCCCATGCAGGCTTCTCCCCCATACAATTACTTTTGAAGTACCTCCTTGCCACTTGTGCTAGAGCATCTAATACAAATTACAAACAACATATAAAAATTTCAATATTCGAATAGACTTCCTCTGAATACTTGTGCATCTCCTTGTCTTTCTTGTACTATTGATAACTTGTCCTTTCGCTTTCAGTTCAAAAAAATGTAGAATCCTTTTTGCCATCTTTGTTCCTTCCTGTTCCAAAGACAACTTAATATTACATCCTATTGTCTCTCCCCTCCAAATATCACCAGAATCTGATCACATTTCTCATCACCACTACTAGAGCTCCTAATCAAATAATCCTTATCACTTGCCTGGTTTATTATTATATCTTAACTTGCCATAGTGATGATACTAGCACTGCTGTTGTTTCTAACACAATAGCATTACAACTTTTAAACAGTTTTTAAAACTTTATAATAAAGCCAGATCCTGTCATTGCAATGTTCAAAACCCTGCACTGGATTATCATTTTGCTCAATAAAAAAATAAAAATAAAAACTTCTGTTTTTATTGGATTTTTGTTTGTTTTTAAAAACAAAACAAAACAAAAAGCACTGTTCTCATTTTTTTCTTTTGGTGTTGAGAATTGAATTCAGGGGCATTCTACCTCTGAACTACACCTTGAGCCCTTTTATTTATTTATTTATTTACTTATTATTTATTTTGTACTGGGGATTGAATACATGCATTCAACTTGAACTCCCAGGCTACACTCACAGCCCATTTTTTATTATTATATTATTATTATTATTATTATTATTATTATTATCATTTTACTTCGAAATAGCATCTGGCTAGGTAGCTGAAAGTTTCATTAAATATCTGAGGTTCATCTTGAACACACAATCCTTCTGTCTCAGCCTCCCAGGTACTAGAATTACAGGCACACACCACCCCACCACAAATGGCTTTATATTTTAGTTTTTGGAACAAAGTCTTCCTCTGTTGGTGAAAGTCTCCCTAAATTTCTGAGGCTGGCCTTCTGGCCTTTAGCCTGTGATCCTCCTGTTACAATTTCCCTAGTACTGGGATTACAGGCATGCATGACCATGCTCAGTGTCCTCTATGTGATGTTCTTTTTTTTTTTTTTTTGCGGTACTGGGGATTGAACTCAGGGGCATTCTACCTCCGAGATATACCCCCAGCCCTATTTTGAAACCGGGTCTCACTAAGTTGCAGAGTGCCTCACTAAGTAGCTAAGGCTGGCCTCAAACCCGGATCCTCCGGTCTCAGCCTACTGAATGCTGGGATTACAAGTCCTCGATGTTCTTGATGCATACTAAGGTTAAGTTTTTTGGTGACTCTTACACTGGCCTTTTACTCTGCCTGTAATTCCCTTTACCCACACATATTCACCTACTTCATTTACCTTCTTTACTCAAATACTATTTTCCTAATAAAACAAATTATGGTCTTCCTAGTCAAAATCAAACTTTGTCTTAAACTTCTCTGCTTCATCATTTGCCGTTATGTTTACTAAGTAGTAACAATCCTATTATTTACTTTTTATGCCCTTAAACCTTTTTTTTTTTTTTTTTTTTTTTTGGCGGTACTGGGGATTGAACTCAGGGACATTCTACCTCCGAGCTATACCCCCAGCCCCATTTTTTATTCTTTATTTTGAAACCAAGTCTCACTAAGTTGCGGAGTGCCTCACTAGGTAGCTGAGGCTGGCCGCGAACCCGGATCCTCTGGTCTCAGCCTCCCGAATGCTGGGATTACAAGCGTGCGCCACCACGCCCGGCTTGCCCTTAAACTTTTACTCATCTCAAATTTATATCTCCTCCTGTGCGTTCCATGAAGAAGTACATATTTCTGGTTCTACTAATATATCTTAATTGATTAAAGCAGGGCCAACACCAATCTATTAAATTCATATTGGAATTTAATAGATTGAATTAACAACCAGTCAATTGATCTTTAGAGAGATGACTGCATTACTTCTTAAGAACACAGAGACAAAAGATTCAAATAAAAATAAACAATAAGAATATGTTTACATGCAATAACAGAATCTTTCATAGCTATATAAATTCTGTTGCTTTTTAAAAGCTACAATGCATGATATATTACTTCAGTTAAAGAATAATGTGTAGCAGCTGCCATTATAGTAAAAAAAATATTGAAGCAATAGATGAGCATTTTTCAGTGCATTTTCATGTTTTATTATTTTCAGCTGAATTATTCATCAAATAACAATTCAATTGCTACTATGTGCTTTACATCGAAATAATAATTTATAATATTTTAAGTAACTAAACTTTTTTTGTCCATAGCCTAAGTGTTTAGGGAAAAAAGGAAGATTTATGACCCTGAGGTCTTTTTTTTTTTTTTTTCAAAACTTCTATTAGCGACCCAACAAACTCAACCAAAAAACTTATAGACCTTAGAAGATGGAAGGATCTACCATGCTCTTGGATAGGCAGAATAAATATCATCAAAATGGCCATCCTCCCAAAACTGATCTACAAATTCAATGCAATACCCATGAAATTACCAAGGTCGCTCCTCACAGAAATAGAAAAATCGGTGCTTAAACTTATCTGGAAAAACAAGGAGCCCAGGATAGCCAAAGTAGTTCTTAGCAACAAGAACCATGCAGGAGGTATCACAATACCTGACTTCAAACTCTATTACAAAGCCACAGTAATAAAAACAGCATGGTACTGGCACAAAAACAGACCCATAGACCAATGGAGCAGAATAGAAGACTCAGAAACAGACCCACAGACCTACAGTCAACTGATTTTTTTTTTTTTTTTTTTTTTTTTTTTTTGTGGTACTGGGGATTGAACTCAGGGGCATTCTACCTCCGAGCTACGCCCCCAGCCCTATTTTTTTTTATTCTTTATTTTGAAACCGAGTCTCACTAAGTTGCGGAGTGCCTCACTAGGTAGCTGAGGCTGGCCGCGATCCCAGATCCTCTGGTCTCAGCCTCCCGAATGCTGGGATTACAAGCGTGCGCCACCACGCCCGGCCAGTCAACTGATTTTTGACAAAGGAGCCAAAAACATACACTGGAAAAAAGTTAGCCTCTTTAACAAATGGTGTTGGCAAAACTGTTTAACCGTGTGCAGGAAACTGGAAATAAACCCCACTTTCTCACGCTGCACAAGAGTCAACTCAAGGTGGATCAAGGACCTGGAAGTTAGGCCAGAGACCTTGCACCTACTTGAAGGGGGCATAGGACCAACACTTGAACACATAGGCACAGGTAAAAACTTTCTCAATAAGACCCCAAAAGCACAAGCAGCTCAAAGGAAGATCAATATATGGGATTGCATTAAACTGAAGAGCTTCTGCACAGCAAAGGAAACTATCAAGAACCTCAACAGAAAATCTACAGAGTGGGAGAAGATTTTTGCCAGTTACACTTAGATAGAGGTCTAATATTTAGGATATACAAAGAACTCAAGACAATCGCAGCTAAGAAAGCAAATAACCCAATCAAAAAATGGACAAAGGATCTAAATAGACACTTCACAAAAGAAGAAATACAAATGGCTAATAAATGTATGAGGAAATGTTCCACATCATTGGCAATCAGGGAGATGCAAATCAAAACTACCCTGAGATTTCACCTAACACCAATCAGAATGGCAATCATAAAAAAACACGAACAACAATACCTGCTGGCGAGGGTGTGGAGAAGTGGGAACCCTAATACATTGTTGGTGGGACTGCAAACCTGTGCAACCACTGTGGAAAACAGTATGTAGGATCCTCAGATGAATGGGAATGAACATACCATATGACCCAGCAATACCACTCCTGTGTATATATCCAAAAGAATGGAAACCAAACTATTAGACCAATGCATGTGTATCTATGTTTATAGCTGCACAATTCACAATAGCCAAACTATGGAAGCAGCCAAGATGTCCATCGACAGATGAATGGATTACAAAACTATGGGATATGTACACAATGGAATTCTACTCAGTCATAAAGAAGAACAAAATCATGTTCTTTGCAGGGAAATGGATGCAAAGAAGCATATGTTCTCCATAATATGGGGATGCTAGGGAGAAGATGAGGCATAAGAGGGTCTACAGCTGAAAAAGAGACCCTCAATAAGCAAAGAAGTTGATTTAATTGAAGGGGACGAACAGGGAGGGGGGGACACCCTAAGGCACATGATGTACTTTCACAACTCTATCAAGGTCACTCACTGAATTGAACCTGAGAGGGAGGGAGGGCGAGGGAGCGGGGTGGGAATTGGGGAAGGGGTCAGTGAGAAATGTGTGCAAATATGTCATTAACAATTTGTACCTAACAAAGTTGTATGCTTACAATGCACGTATTTCTACAATAAAAAAATAAATAAATAAAAATAAAAATTCTATTAGCAATCTTATGTTTATTGAAAAAATACATATGTCAAACATTTTTTTACAAGCTACTTATGTTCATATTAACCTATGGCAAAATATAAAAGATAAAACAAAAGCCTTCATCTCAGAGCATCAATATTACTGCAGAAAAGATTAAATGCCCAAAGAATCACAGATGAAAGTTAAAGCAAATGCACTGAGAGGACTCATACTTTCAGGAAAATATGTTAGAAGAAGAGAAAATTGAAACAATAAGATTTTCAAATTACAAAATTTCAGAAAAAGTTAGAGCACTCTAAGACAAGCGAATAACTACAGGCCAGACTCTCATTCTTCTAACTCTAGGGAAATCCACTGTAAGTAGATTTGATGAGTACATGTTCCCCTGGAATCACAAAGGGAAAGAATCCAGCCCTATGTCTTTAATTCATACAAAAGATATCTTCATAAGGGAGAGGGCTCTAAGAATACTGTGCCTGAGAGACTTGGAAATTTGGCTTGTATTAAAATAGCTTAGAGAAAGCACTCTATACCAATGTCCTGGCATCACAGAGGGAGGACCCTATCCTGAGGCAAAGCGTATTTAGAGTTTCTTTTGAGGTTTGCTTGATTTCTCCTTAGTTCCTAGAAAGCCAACTTTATATAAAATGAGGGTCATAGTTACCGAAAATTTCTTTGGAAAAGCAAAATAAAACAAAAAACCTTTGAGGCCAGAAAATACATTACACAAAGCAACCCTCCTCGCTATCATACTAAAAATGAAACCTGACCTATGAGTACACAAATGTTTAACCAGCAACTTTTCTCCCTTTACTCCTATCCCATGAATTATATAACTAAATTTTTTACTTTACTTGAAGTATTACCATCACTTTCTTCATTAAGTAAATTAAGAACTGCATGCATTATTTTCATATTGTATATGTATTGCCTTATTCTATTAAGCTTGTACTTTATTAAAATGATAGATTTTTATTTTATTAAATTAAAATGTAAATAACTAAATGTTATACAAATATAATATTAGCAGTCATTTACTAGTTTGTAAACCACATCATTTGAAGAATTTAAGTAAAATATTCATAGAAAAATATACTTAATTATAATATATAAATAATTGGAATTAGCTAAATTCCAAAAAAAGAACATGTATATTTATTCAAAAGCCAACCTGATTAGCAGTAGAAGACAAGTATTTTCATTTTTTCTACTTGATTTGATATTCTTACATCATAAATTTAATGTTTTTTGTGTATGTGCTCAATGTGTTACGTACTAAAAGTAATATTCTCAATAAATACTTAGAAAAGTCATATTTATGAATCAACTGTTTGATTTAAGTATCAGATTATCGTATGTTGACTGTATTATATGTGATTATGTTTAGGATTATTTTTCTGTGTTGGAGAGCAGACCACGTCCTTACAAATGCTAAGCCAATGTTCTACCTCTGAGCTACCTGCACCTCTGCATGATGTAGTTTGATCAGCGATTTATGGAATTTATCACTTTTTTCATGGAGTATTTCATTCATGGATCTAGTATATAGGAACTACAAGTGATTATTAGAAACACTAGCAAATGGAATAGTTAATATATAATCTATGGTGATGGATAAATTTACAGATTGCTGTTATTCTTATCTGGTCTTTTTGGAACAAGGTTACCATTTTGATGTTTCTGTAGTTAGTGTACAAGATTATTTTGATTTTTCATTCTTATTCACTTAAAATAGAAATACTTTTTCAGCTGGGTGGGGTAGCACACACCTGTAATCTCAAAACTTGGGAATCTAAGACAGGTAGTGTTATGGTTTAGGTTTAGAATGACCCCCTACATCTCACATAAACAAGGTAGCCATGTTGGAGGTGGAGTTTGACTGCTGAATAGGGATTCCTGGGGGTGTGGCCTTGGGGATTATAAGTGATCCCTCCTTCCATTGCTGGATCTCTTTCTTGTTTCTGGCATCCATGATGTGAGAACACAGCCCTTGCACCATGAGAATGCTGACTGTAACAGAAGGATCACAAATTTGAGGCCAGGGCACATTAAATTAGTGAGACCCTGTATATCTCAGAGGTAGATTGCCCCTGGATTCCATCCTCCTTCCAAAAGAAAGACTTCTTCAATTTTTAAATTAACTTTAATTTAATTTTTAAATTAACTTTATAACCAATATTTATCTTTAAGTACATTTGTACATTAACATTTGGTACTAAAAGTATGTTTGTTATTAAAAGTATTAAAAAGTACAATTTTTACATTAAAATTTAGTGTTAACACTTAGATCACTTTATATATAAATAACATTCCCTCCACACTTTTGCTAGGGGATGCTTAATTTTTTAATATTTTTGACTTTATTATCTTATCTTGAAAGTACAAGTGCCTACTTCACAGTTTTGGGGAAAATAAATAAAATAACACTTGAAATGCACTTAGCTTATCATCTGCCACATTAAAATTTCCATGGCCAAAAAAAGTATTATGTGATCACCAACAGCATTTTAATTTCCTTTTCTTGCAAGCTTAAGAAAATGACAAGACCAAGGCAAAACTAACCTGCTCTATCCAAGGAAATGAAGTGTTACTTCTATGTTGGAGAACTGAAGAACCAGCCCCTTGCTCCATATCAGCCTGTATTCTCCTATGGAGAACAACAGGCTTTCTATTGCAGAGAGATGGAAGCAGCAAGATTCCTAAATCATAACTGTAAGGAAGTGACTGCCCTGAAGAAGCTCCAGACAAGTGAACCTTTGTGTAGGAGAGAATGGTTACATATTGGGACACCGAGAATCTGAATAGTATACTGGATACCTGAAAGCCAGAGTCGTAAGCAATGATTGTGTTAAAAACAAACAAACAAAAAAACACACAAAAAAATGTGTTATTCAGTTATATGTAAAGTAGTGTTTCCCTTCCCTAGTGACCCCATCTGGGACTGCTAGGATGCCAAAATGATATGAGGTATCTTCTCTTATTGGGTTTTTGTATAGTTGATTTCAATAAATGAAGTCCAAGAGCTAATGAAGGGTATAGAAATATGAAAGTTTGTTTTATGTCAAGGAAATATACAAGAAAAATAGCTATCACATACAGGAAGGGGGGCCCTGAAAGAGAATAATCATTAAAGTTCTTGGGAGCTCAGTATTTAAACTTTATCTGCTCTGTTATGATTGATCAGTATTGGATATTGGGAACCAATGTCTTTTGTCCAGTTTCAATCCATAATTTGAATTGTTATGCCACTGGCTGGATGACTCTAATCTCTTGGCGCTACTTATCTGCTCACCTTTCCCCATCCTTATTTACACACGTTTTCCTCAGAATGCAACCCACAGAAGGCACTAAAGTTTTGTTTTTATTTCCATAGTCTTTGTATAGTCATTGTTACCCTTATATCTTTATAATTTTCTCTGTTTTTCGTTCTTTATATTGATAGTCTTTTTTAAGTCAATCTGTTTCCAGCTCCTCTGCTCTGACTCAGTAGTAAGAGCAGAAGTTCTGTTAAAAATTTGCACACTGCTCCTTCTCTAGTAATTAATGTAAATAGATTAAATTACAGAGTTAATTTATTAAAGGATTATTTTCCTCAGGAAAACTGTCCAAAAATGGAGTTACCATTGATTTTTCTAAATTGAGTTCACTTATAAAATGAAAGCATACAATTTGGGAAAAAAAGTTAATTGTACACACTTTCAAAATAGTTGTACTTATGAAGATAAATCGTCCATGGCTAAGTCCATATAAATAAAGTGTATTGCCTTTTGAAAAACAAACATACAACTGCCTTCCATTAACAAAACTAGTCAAGTGACTTTATATCTACAGCCATGGCCAACATACACGATTGTGTTGGTGGTTAAATTTTCATGCTGATAAGCACAGCAATCTTTCATACTAAATATCTTGTTTAACTCACTACTCAGTTTAAAAATGTACTTCCTTCAGTTACAAAGTCATTCTACTATTTTTACCTCTCCATATCCAGTATCTCCCACCATCTTTGAAGGATTCAGATTCATGATCTCTCAAGCTGTGTAGGCTTCTATTATTGCTAGTAATATCCTTTATGAATGCATCATCTCTTCCCATTTGTGAATACAATGCTAGACACATAAATTTGATTATTTGTACTTGTATCTTACATTTTTTATACTTCTGTATTTTTTGAGTCATAAAATGTCCTTCCCGTTGATTATCTATACTTTTTTGTTTTTGCGGTACTGGGGATTGGACTCAGGGGCATTCTACCTCCGAGCTACACCCCCAGCCCTATTTTTTTATTCTTTATTTTTTGAAACCGAGTCTCACTAAGTTGCGGAGTGCCTCACTAGGTAGCTGAGGCTGGCCGTGAACCCGGATCCTCCGGTCTCAGCCTCCCGAATGCTGGGATTACAAGCGTGCACCACCACGGCCAGCTTATACTTTTTCAAATAAATTGAGGATGAAATTGGTAAATTCTTGTCTACTGTTAATGATTAGAGTATTAGGATTTAACATATTGTGTGAGTTATTTATTTAAAAAATCCCAGAGTAGCAACCTCTTTCTGCAAATATTTTGAGTTCTGAAAGATCTACAGGGCATTTGCTGGAATTAAATTCATTTTTTAGAAAGTGAGTTAAAAATTTCTTTTAATAGTATGAGATGTAATTATCTTTTTCTTGATTTAACTGCAGCTCATCTAGCAGGACTGTGTTGATTGTGTTGAGTATTCTTTATTATAAGAGTGAGATGACAAATCAAGTCAGAGATTTCTCATTACACTGTCACAATGCAAGAATGATGTATGACATGATCTCTTTCCAAATTAAATTACTTTTTTGTTTATTGCCAAATAATTAAAGTTTACATAAAAACACACAAAACAACTCTTTGAAAACCATGTAAATCAGAAAACGTAAAGAACAATTTATTTACTATTGTCACGTAATGCGAGATATAGGTTTCAGTGAAATATGCTTTTAAAAATAAAAATTAAAGCCAGAACTGTCTTAAATTAATATCGCCAACTTCAATCCTTCTACTAAAATCAAGATTCAACAACAAAAACCCTGCTTTTAGTAAGTAATACCACCTTTCTTTCAGAACACAAACTTAATAATCTTTGATTACTATTGTTTTCATTCTCCATATGTACCAACAAAAGATATCCACATTCTAATTATTGGAGCATAGAAGTATGAAAGATTACATAGCAAAGATGAATTAAGGCTGTAGACACAATTAAGGTTCATATTCAGTAGGCATTCAGAGGGGAAGATCATCTTGGGTTATCTGAGTGGATAATAGTGGACCCACTATTTCACTTATAAGAAACCTCGGTTTCTTATAAGTGAATTAGGAAAAGCAGGAAAGAAAGAACTAGAAACACGAGAGTGTAAAGAAAAGTTGAGGAAATAGCCATAAATAAAATAAATTTAAAAAATAAAACAAACAAACAATAAATAGCCTCTAGAAGACAGAAATTTCTTGGGATCACATTTTTTCCTAGAGAGAAGAAACAAAGTCCTGATATCACTCAATGGTGCTTATTTCAGAATTCTGAACTCAAGAAATATATGAAAATAAATTTCTACTGCTTTAGGGCACTAAGTTTATGGTAATTTCCTATGGCAATTATGGGATAGTAATATACCATAATACTAAAATATCTTACTTAAACTGCAACAGCCCACTAACTAGTATCATTAATCTTATTATCTAAGAATTTGTTCTCTATGAGGAAAAAAAATGATTGCTTTATAATGTGCATTTTTTTACTCACTTAAACCTTTTAATAACTTCAGGTAGTTCACTGAGACCTTTGCTATCTTACATTATTTGGGTGGAATCTACCTCTACAATCTCATTTTATCCCTCTGCTATTCATTCTATCCATCCTTATTTTTGGTGAGAAACCAAGGCATCCCTACCTTATTTCTGACTTGTAATCTTTGTGGACTCCTCTATCTGAAACATGCTCATGCCAATACTCAAAATGGCTTAATTCTTCTTAACATTTCTATTTCTCATCAAATATTGAAACATATTTCTAGCAAATTGATTTTGAAAAATGAAGTCCAAGGACAAGTGAAGGGTATAGAAATAAGAAAGTTTTGTTTGTTTGTTTGTTTGTTTTACATCAGGGAAAGATAGAAGACAAATACAACTCCTCCCTTATGGAGGGGAGAGGGGTCTTTGAAACAGAGTAATCAACAAATCTTTTAGGAGGTGGACTTTTAATCCTTACTGAGGTTCCTCATCTGTTCTTTCATGATTATTCAAAATTGGACTTTGGAAAACTAATGTCTTTTGACCAATTTCAATTATTAATTTGAATTATTATCAAGTGGTCTGGTGGGCCATGATCTACTGGTGCCCACCAGTTTCTCACCTCCCTACTCACCTCCTTCCACCTCAAAGGAGATGATAGATGCCCTTATTTAATCCTTCCTATTCTCAGGTCCTCTGCCTGCCTAATGTCCTCCATCTGATGAAGTGAACCTAGGTGAAATGGAGTGATGAGCACTCTAACTGCTTCAAGGTGACAGGAGTTGCTATTGTAATTTTGCAGTCAGAATCTCAGGGGGTAGATAGTCTAGAGAACGATGGAAGAAGGAATCATTTTTAAAAGGTTTTGTTCTCATAACCATCTGTAGCTGGAGGACTGATGGGCCCTGGTTATCTTTGTTCAAAGTCATGGTACAGTTAGCATCTACATGAAAAACTGATACATTAGTACATTACACAGTAATCCAGAAATCTTGCCATATTTTTTTTTTTCATAATTCTTTCCCTTGGTCTATCCTCCTGTTGACACTTTAAATAGGAGGCTAGGTATCCAGCCCATTTGTAATAGGCCCTGAGTCATAATATATAACATTGTGAAAAGTCCTTGGGGCACAAAGCCTGGGGAAAAAAAAGCATGCTGTCTTTAACTTAGCTCAAACAAGTATTTTGTCTGTAGGATTTTGAACAGGACTCAGATCTTCCAGAAGTTTACAGGCATAGGAATCTGCATTTTTTTGTAGCATCTGATGATCCTGAACCTGTAAAATCTCAAGAGTGACAGGTTAAATTTTATAATATCTTATAAAGACTTGAGGTAGATTTTGGACATTGGTGTCACATCATATTTTTCCATGAATTTAAAGGTAGAAGTACTATATAAATGACTTCAGTATAGTTCATTTTTTGTACCCATGAAATAACATATTTGCCTTTGGTTATACTGTTCTGCTAAGTTTTCAAGACTAATCAGGTAGCCCTATGTTATGCAAACATTTTTTTCTAACATTAATTTTCTGTTATCATTCAAGGTTCCATAGAGATGAGGCTTTACCTCTACCAGTTATGCCATTTGCCAAGATGGATCATGGTCTTCCTGACCACTAGGCTTCCCTCAGAGCACAGGGGACATTTCCATCTTTCATGACTCTCCTTTTTGCAGAATATGTACTGGTAGGTCCTAGTCTCGGGGCCCTTCACAATACCTTTGTCAAGAAGTCACATGACTTATCAGAATTGCAGGGCCTTATGTGAGATCCCATTACCCCATGGGTTCTATTTGACCTTGGAGGACAAGTGCCAAAATATTGGCTATTCTTTCTTAGCACTTTTATTTCCTGATTATTCTCTAAGTATATCTAAGTTATTGAACATCTGAAAGGTCTGATTCACTAATCCTTTTAAGTTGTCTTGCAGGTGATGGCTATAATCTCAAAATCTTGAGTGTTGTAATTCTGTTAAAATTAACAGAAAATAGTTACATAATTTTATAACACAAAGCAGAATTAGCAGAAACAAAAACAAAACCCTTGTATTTTTGCATAAAGGAAATGATCATAACATAATTAGGAACATATAAATATAAATCTGGATTTTGTTTAGATACTATTAGTTCTGTGAAGTGTTTTCTGATGTTTTGCACATTTGGGGAAGATAAGTGCTTTAAACATTGTTATTTTAAAGATAGAAAGTACAGGCCATAGAAAACACAGTAAATTATCTTAATAAAATGTAAAATTTTGCTTTCTAGGCTTGTATTTTATAAAACTTTGTCAGAATCAGATCAATACTTGAAGAAAACATAATTGCTTTAAACATAGAATCAATAAATTTAATGTGACTTAAAAATCTTTTAAATAATTTCTTTTGTCTTTTTGGGTTCTGATAGTGTTGCAATTTTTTACCTGTCATTATGACCAAAAGGGCCACATCTGATTTACCTTTTTGACTTAGCCTTGAATTTCTTTTTACACAAAGTATAGATCCTTCACTTTCCATGTACAAAACAGATACAGTGGTAAGATAGTGTCATTGTTTACATTTCCCTCTGATAGTCATAGTCTCTGTGTTTTAATCTATATTATGAAGCTCAAGCACAGAAAAAGACTAGGCATTTTTCATTAGTGTCTAGGGGTCAGCAGATTCTCAGTTTCAAAAGATACTATCTAAGAAGGTGCTAATGACCTGACAGATGGAGAGTTTCCCATCTGAAAGAGGAAAAAAAAAACATACTCTTAGTTTCTTTCACTGTCTGACTGCTCCAAAGCATGCCATTCACATCCTGAACTTGTTTCCCATCCATCCATGACCATGACATTATAGATCCACTGGATTCATCCATGGTTACCAGTGACCTATAGATATAACACTTGTTTCCAACCAACTGTAACATGTGTCTGTGTGCCCATGGCGGTTGCCAGAAAGCCAGCACTTGCTTTCCACAGCTAGTCATATAATGCATATGTGCCCATGGTGATTACTAGCAAGACCTAGAGCCAGCACCAGTTATGACCACTGGTCATATATTTGTATCTATTTCTTACTGCCTGTGATTTCCTCTTGTTACCAAGGGGAAATATTCTTATCTGTGTTTATTTTTTCCGGGATAATTGCCAGTAAGTGAATAAAACTCTGGATATATAGCCAAGCATTTGGCATCATTATATTTCCAGAATACATACCAATAAAATTTGGCCTCTTTATTTAGAGAGTTTGAAAATATACATGCAGCTCTATTAGAAAGATTGTTAAGTAGTGTTTCATTGGTCTGATCTTTGTCTCCAAGTTTTTAGGGTGCTCTGGTAAAAGAACGGATAGTTGTCTTGATCAAAGTAATGTATACAAAATTACACATTTACCTGAACCTTGACTTCCAGAAATCTTGGTTGTCTTTTAGTAGAGACCCAAAATTAAAGCCATCAAACAGTATTGTTTTTCTACATAAAAAACAATTTAGAAGTGTATTTAACAAAAGCCCAGGACCAGATGGTTTTCCAAGTGAATTTTATAAAACATTTTTAGAAGAGCTAATCCCAATACTCCTCAAGCTATTCCGTGAAATAGAAAGTAACGGGAACCTTCCAAACACATTCTATGAAGCCAACATCACACTAATACCAAAACCAAATAAAGACAGCTCAAGAAAAGAAAACTATAGGCCTATAT